>OY294048.1:2111233-2277199 GCA_958510825.1 Brachypterus glaber | reverse complement strand
AGAGTGAATTAAAAACCGCACATTGAATATTTTCAAAACAGATTCGAATATTGGATGTGCGAATATACTGCGTAGTTTATTTTATAAAACAACTATATTCTATACACAAACATATACTATTCGAACCTGTTGTAAAAATATTTACTGTTCGATTTTTAATTTACTCTCTTGCTTGATGAAACTTACCATAGTTAATAATAGTTTTAATTTTATGAGGATAAAGTTTTTATAATAAGCAGTAACGGCAAAACCCTTCGCATATAAAAATTATAAATCACTAAAACTGGGGCAACATAATCATTGCAGGTTAAACTGAATAACTATATATATATATATATATATATATATATATATATATATATATATATATATATATATATATATATATATATTTGCCAGTTATAATTTAACTGAGTTATATTTGTAAATAACCATGCAAGCTAATTGTGAAATGCATGGTTTATCCTAATGATATTATTAACCCGATGGACTAAATAAATACGATTACACTGCAAAACAGTATACAACATAACTTAATTGGTAAATATGCCAATAAAGTCATATAATAATTATAGACGGTGTCCACTGTAGATAAATCACTCTATTTGTGGCGTTATTAAGAGAGATATCAAAATGAAATTTTTACCAGTTAATATATGTTTCCCTAAACAACATGCATTTTTTTAGTATAAAAAGTCCAAATATCTTTAAATGCCAAATTAAAAAACATATTTTTTCTTTATTGTGTAATACTTGGTTGCTTTTAGTAAAAACATTTATTTTTCATTTAAATTAATAATTTTAAGACGATTGAAAAAATGTAACTTGCACTTGTATTAATTTAAAATTAAAACGGATTCTATTAAATTTGATGAAGCTGAAATTTGCAACGTGTTTTTTGCAACGAAAATTCAAATAGTATATTAAAGTATTAGTTTCATAACATACGTTTTTAGCGCACGAGAACAAGTTAGAAAACAAACCGCTTGCGCCGAGTTTTCTAAAGTACCTGGCGCTAAAACTTGTTATGGAATAAGTGCTTTAATATACTATTTGAATTTTCGATGCAAAAAAAATGTTGCAAACTTCAGCTTCATACATTCAAAAATATTGTTGTTTTTTTTTTTTTTTTAATTTAAATGTGCAAAAACATGTAATTACAAAAAGTATATCTTAGTTTAATTTTGTCAAAATTGGCGTTAACCCCTTTCTACACCAATGATTCCATTGAAGGCTCTGAAGAGCCCTATAACGAATAAAAGTAACAAAATAAATATTGAGGCTTCAACGGAAGAACGTATAACGTGTATAAAACTTGCATAAGAACATAAAATATAAGAATGCGATACCGTGATTGGCTTACAATATACATGTCGTCACATCAAGGGAATCACGGAATCATTGTTATGTATTATGCTCTTATGCAAGGCTGTGGATATAAAACCTTGAAATGACACGATTCGCTCACCGCAGTAATGAGAAGAATCTAGCACTTGCGCACGGGTTTGCTTATTTTTGTTTTGACGGATGTCAAAAGTGGCTTCCGTTTAGGCAGTTGTAGTTTTATGAAATAGTTTAATTTGAGTTGCGCATCAGGTCCACAAAAATGGACTATATTTTTGCACTGATTTCTGGTTTTATTACTAAAACTTACTGTCTTGAATATAATTAGGTGCGGAAAATCCAGTTTTTTTGTTAGAATATATAGCAAAAGATTGTTAAAATACTCACGAATTTCTGTTTGATTTTTTTAATGGGGGCGTTGGTTTACGTTAACAATGGTTTGGTTTGATAGTTTGCTGGTTTGGTGTTTTTTTTAATGGGAGGCATTGGTTTACGTTAATAATGGTTTGGTTTGGTAGTTTGCTGGTTTGGTGTTTTTTTAATGGGAGGCATTTTTCAGATACGATATTTCAGAATTTAGAATGCGATATATTTTAAGAATCAAATAGGATTATATTTAGGCTAAATAATTTAGCTTTAGCTAATCAAAACAAAAATAAGAAAATCAGTGCGCATGCGCTGGATTCTCCTCATTACTGCGGTGAGTGAATCGTTAAATTTGTATAAAACCTTGAAATGACACGATTCACTCACCGCAGTAATGGGAAGAATCCAGCGCATGCGCACTGGTTTGTTTATTTTTGTTTTGACGGAAGTCAAAAGTGGTTTCCGTTTAGGCAGTTGTAGTTTTATGAAATAGTTTAATTTGAGTGGGGTTACGGTGCGCATCAGGTCCACAAAAATGAACTATATTTTTGCATTGATTTCTGGTTTTATTACTAAAACTTACTGTCTTGAATATAATTAGGTGCGGAAAATCCAGTTTTTTTGTTAGAATATATAGCAAAAGATTGTTAAAATACTCACGAATTTCTGTTTGATTTTTTTAATGGGGGCGTTGGTTTACGTTAACAAAGGTTTGGTTTGGTAGTTTGCTGGTTTGGTGTTTTTTTTTTAATGGGATGCGTTGGTTTACGTTAACAATGGTTTGGTTTGATAGTTTGCTGGTTTCGTGTTTTTTTTTAATGGGAGGCGTTGGTTTACGTTAATAATGGTTTGGTTTGGTAGTTTGCTGCTTTGGTGTTTTATTGATTTGATATATTTTAAGAATCAAATGTTTATTAATGAATATTCCGCAATTTTTTTATTACGAAAATACTATTAAAAGCGAGTACTTTTAGCCAATTAAAAAAAAACTGTTAGCTCGCAAAGAAAAAAGTAGATATTTTTGTAAAATGCTGCAAAAGAATGTTACATAACCTTAAAATAATTTTTGGCATACGTCAAACAAAAATAAGAAAATGATTGCGCATGCGCTGGATTCAGCTCATCTATGTTCTTTGTCTATGACTACAAGCTACAAACAAGGCCCACTTCTGGCGTGGATTTACAACTGTTGACAGCCTCAGATTGAAAATAAAATCGAAAAGAAGAAAAAATATCAATATGGTTGGATTAACGGTATTGCCTTTCTACAGAATTTCCATTTAAATCAAGTGGTGCATTATGCATTTTAAATTTTCATATTGTCTGTTCTGTTTTTAAAATATTGTCTGTTCTGTTTTTAAAATTAATTTAGGGGCAGGGCTGGCTCAAGGCAGGGCCCCTAGGGGTACAGCTAGGCACGGTGGATTTTTAGGGTCATTTTTTTGGATCAACCACGATTTTCTTTTACTAATTGATTATATGAGTCTTATCGACAATTTCTGCAAAAAAATAAACAAATCTATCTGTTGCTTCCTTCTTTATAGACAAAAATGTTAATTTAATTTGCATAATCACAGTTCGTCTAAAAAAAATTGACTGAAATTTTCATTTCCAAAAAGATTCGTATAAATTTATATTTAGTGATCAATTTTGAGTAAAACTAACCAAAAAAAAAAATAATAACCGTGGGGGAGAATTTTGAGAAAATCGATTTTCTTTTATTTTTCTTGAACAAGTGTTTGTTTTATTAAGATTCTGGCTTAAGGAAAGCATTGTTAGAAAAAAAACTGTAATTAACAAAGATGTTCCATTTTAAACAAGATTTCATTTAGTTTTTAAATTATTTAAATCGCTTTTTAAATAAAACAGTTATATTTATTTAAGTTTGAAAATTTATATTTTTCTTTGGACTTTTTGTAAACAAACATTTGTGTGTTTTTTTATTCTAGCATAAATATTATATATATACAATTAATAAACAAATATCGGGACTAGGACTTAAAATAAAAACTAGGTTTTAAGCATTAGTGACGTTTGGTGTTTAATTAAGACTTTATCAAGCTAAAAGAGAAGAAAAAACTTCTAATAACACAAAAAAGGTATATAATTCAAATGTAAAATACTGCTGCCAACAAAATAATACTTTCCCCTAGGTTCATTTAAATCAAAAACGAAAAAAAATAAAAAATATATAAAAAAAAATCATTTTTTTTTTAATTTCAGCATTTGTCGTTTACGCCTAATTTAAAGTATAGTCAACCAGAAATACATATTCTTATACATGTTCTTGTGATAAGAAAGAGAAATAAAAAAACATATACAGTTAATTTGAAATATGTCTACGTGTACGGTTCTATAGTTTTGTTTATTGTTAGTAATTGTTTATTTAAATAATATTTATGCTAAATCTAGTGTTTTAAATATGCTAAGGTAAATGTTTTTCATATTATCTAGTCATAAGATTAAAAAAGTAGCTTTTTTATATTTAAATTATATACCTTTTTTTTGTGTTACTACACAAGTTTTTTCTTCAGACTTTTAATTAAAGACGAAACGTCGCTAAGGGAACGTTCAAGTATTACGTAACGCAAATTGTACTAAAATTCATATTTTGGCTACCCCCCTAATAGGGGGTGTGTTAGGGGGATCGCCAAAATATGAAATCTATACAGCCTTGAATAACGCGAGAACCGGGGTATGAAGTGTATGAATTTTGGTACAATTTGCGTTACGTAATACTTGAACATTCCCTAATGCATAAAACTTGGTGATTTTCATTTAAAGTCCTAGTCCCGATATTTGTTTATTAATTTTATTTATTTTCCAGGCATCAATTTTTCCAAAACAATTTTCCACACAGGCCGTAGCTAAAGCACTTGTACGGTGTAGAGGGGATATATCTAAAGTGGTGCCCCTCATGACAAAAAAAAAATGGTCTTAATAAGCAAAATTTTTTAGGAACAATTTAAAAAAAAGTTATTTCATTAAATAATATTTTAAAAATACCCCTGTATAAAGACTGTTTTACTTACGAGCTGTGGAAATTAAATTTTGTCCATTCAATTATTATAATACAATGTTGCAAGTTGCCAGTAACATCAAATGGTCGACAACGACAAATGAAGAGTACAGTTTTCATAAGAGGTCGAATACCAGTGACTAGATTTTTTACATCGGCATTTAGTGCTACTAAGAGTGCCGATGTATTGAAATCTTCGCCGAAAAGTCAAAATCTTTGACCATGTTTTTTTTTCACATTTCTCGACTTTTAGACCTTTCTGAGCCGAAATCAGTGGAAAAAAAATGCGTCCGTCTGTCTGCCTGTCTGTCTGTCTGTCTGTCTGTCTGTGTGTATGTGTGAACTCGTTAACTCCGTTTCTAAATAAGATATCGACAAGCGGTTTTTTGCGGTAAGGGGTAAGAATGGGGTAAAACTCATATTTCTAGCTTTTTTTTTATTATAATTAGGGCAATTATTATTGTATTTTATTAATTTAACACTAATATGAAAAAAACTTAAAATTGGTCAAAAAATGTTACAAACTATTTTTTCCTAAAATGCATTGTTTTCGGGATATAGGCGTCTAAAGCAGTAATTTTTTTTAGCATATCTCACTTATTTATAACCCGATTTCAAAAAATTATATTTTAAACGAAAGCTGTTTTTAACCCCTATAAAAATGCCATATACAGTTTTTTGCTACAATGAAACGTTTTGAAGATACAGACTTTTAAATTTTAATAAATTATGCAGGTGTATTAATGGTTGTCTATTCACATTGTTACACAACTTTCCTTTTCAAATTAGTGCCTAGTGTCGATGTATTGACAAAGTGCCCTATTTTAAAGTTTGGACAGCTGCAATGTCTTCCTTAATTTGACGTATTTAGTTTAAGTATGAATCCAGAGTGGTCCTTAGGGGCTGTCCATATAATACGTAACGCGCCTAGGGGGGGGAGGGTGTCAGAGAAATTGTTACAGTTTGTGACAGGGGGGAGGGGAGGGGTCTAGGTAAACGTTACGTAACGGAATTTAATAAATTTAATGTTTATTTCCTAAGCTTGGCAGATGTATTTTTATTTCAACATAAATTACTATTTAGTGGCCCATAATTTCCCTTTTCACACAAAAATTGACGAAACTATGCATATTTAAATAATATTGTAATCAGTAAAAAAACTGTTGACATTGATATTAAAAAAAAATCTTACGGCCCTGTTCTTGCGTGATCTTGCTGATGAATCATCGGCGATGATACATTTTCGCGCGGAATGTGTACTCACTCAGTATAAAAAGAGGTACATAGTATTTTTTCCCTGTGTGATATTGATTATGAATATTTTTTTAAAGTTTGAGTGATTTTTTCGTTTAAGTTTAAGTACATTATATGTATTATTATAATAAATATGTATCATTTTTACACTGTCTTTTTACCGTCTTGCATTATGCGGAATTCTGTATCAAGATATGTTAGAAAAAAAATACAAATTTTTATATTGTTACGCGTTACACAGGGGGGAGGGGGGGTGTTGGTAAATGTGACAGTTTGTTACACAGGGGGGGAGGGGGTCAATTTTTTTGAAAAATTGCGTTACGTAATATATGGACAGCCCCTTATGAAAGTCGTAGTCTTAAAATGTATCCGGAGGTAAATATCAGGTAAATTCAAACTCAATGTAATGCATTCTGCTAGGATCAACCGCAAGCAATTAACGCTTTGGTGTGAAGCAATATAAAGTTACGATTGAACTGCTTTCATTGCTATCAGGGCCGGTCCCAGCCACAGAAATCATAGGCAGGCGTTTGTAAGGCATCGACGCGTCGCGACGCCTGCTCAATTGCTTTGAGAAAGCTCTATGCAAAATCAAATTAACCAAACAAATCTCTAAATTTAATATTTTTTTTGTCAATGGGTCAATTTTGACTGGCATATCTTTTGCCTGCTGTGCAAAATTTATTATATATTGTTTACTTAATTTTACCGCATTTTTTTCTGATAAATTTCTACAATAAGGGAGTGTTCAAGTATTACGTAACGCAAAATTTAGCCATTCATTATAACAACGAATTTTGTTTATTAAATAAATTTTACATTAAGAAATCCAATTTTGAGCATTGGTATAATAAAACTTTAAACTTAGTTAAAACGTCCTAACTAACATTTTTGTCATTTTCGGTTAATCTGCATATACCGGTTATTCTATGCCATATTTATCTATTCTTCAGGATTTTTACCAGTCAGGGAAACCAGGAATGTCACCGAAAATCAAGGGAAATTGAATTTAAAACCTGGAAGTCAGGGAATTTGGCTATTTATTCGAAAAATTTAGGAAAAATAGCAATGTTAGTTGGGACGTTTTAACTAAGCAGGGCAGTATTCTAGCGCTTACGCGCTGTGATCGTGTTGGGAAAAGGGAACGCCTTTTTATATTCGCAGTGTCTTTTTTTACTTTGAGCCCCACAAAAATGACTTGCATTTTTCTATACGTATTTTTCTTTTTTTGCAGTTCCGCCAGATATAATTAATGACGATACCAGTGGCGACCTCTCCATATCAGAGGGAGAAAATGCTACTCTCTGGTGTAAAGCAACAGGACATCCCCCTCCCAGAATCGCCTGGAGGCGGGAAGACGGACAACCGATTCTCCTACGTAAAGGAGCTCGGGAAGCAATAAAAGGTAAGGTGTACAGTAGGGTGCCCAGGACCTACGGAATTGTTTGGGTCCCACCCCTCAAAATTGATTCTTTAGGTGAAAAAAACAACCCTCATTTTTTTTAGATTTAAATATTTTTATTTAGAGGTCCCGCCCGGCGCTTTTTTAAATAGAAAATCATGTTTTTTTAAGCATATTTATAAATATTTATGGAAGAAAAAAGTTTTTCTGGATAATAAAGGAATATTCTCATTTTTATGCCCCTCTACAAAAATAAATGGGCTAAAAATGCTAAAAATTGACACGAGGTTAATAAAGGCTAGAAAAAAATGCACTTAGAATTTTTTCCAAAGAGTCATTTTTTCTAGGGTATTCCTCAATATGTCCGAAATCAGGGTTTTTTAAAAAAGTACTGGGTGCCCAAAAAATAAAATATCAATTTTGTAGCAAATAAATAAAAAATGTTTTCAAAATGCCTTGTATGTATATGTCAAAAATCTGCAAAAAAAATCCGCAACACTAAAAATAAACACATTTCAAAGCAATTTGTACATATTATGCTTTTTTGCCAAATATCATCTCTTTTATCGAAATAAAGTGATTTTTTTTACATTTTATGGGATATGTGATATTTTTTGGAAATCCTGTTCTTATACTTATCAATTAATTTAAAAAAAATGGCCCATTTGAATAATTTCTAAGTACATAACCTTTTTTGTAGCATAAATAAGCTCCATACGTCAATTTTTACAATGTTTTTACCCAGTAAAGCCAGTTTTTCATGTAAAAGGTTAAATATTCCCTTATTATTTAAAAATAGTTTCCGTTCCTAAAATCGCCTGATTTCAACGTTTTTATATTTAAATAATAATAAAAATGCTTAACTTGTTTTTTCTCTCAATACTACTATTACTAAAAATAGCTGAAAAAAATTGGAGCAATTATTGCCTTTTAACTACTTAATACAGCAATTAGGTATGTACGTAGAGCAAATGAAAAAAATCATTTAAAAACCAATTAAAATAAAATTGGTACGATTTCCTTTTGAAAATCTTGTTACACAAGTATGTTTTTTTACTCGCTTTTAAGCACGATAATGAGTTTTTCAGTTATTAGCCTGGAAGGAATAATCGGATAAAATGCAGGTTCGGACGCGCATCAATATGGATATAGAGTATAAATTGTTTTATCCTTATTATAATTCTATCCTCGTATGGATATTTTTAGGCATAGCAAAACCAAAACCACAATATCCACATTTGGATATTCGTATACGGGATTTCCCATATAACTTTTAATCTGGTATAGGTCCCTATACCTTTAAAAATCGGATGGAGCCGAGGGGGTTAAGTTAAATAAATAAATGTTTATTTGATACAGCCTGTTCCAGAACTCGCGTACAGAAATTTGAGTATATATTAAAAACCCTCTGGAAAATATGAAAAAAAAATCAAAAAGGAAGCTATTTAATAAGACCAATCCTACAAATTAGTTTATCCAATACATACAGATAATAAGACAATTACAGCTTTATTTTAAATAGATAAACTTAATAATAACCCCCGCGTGGCTTTTACTTTATTGAGTGGAAAATTATTTATTTTACCCACTCAACTGTCACTTGTCAAATTATTTTCTTGTAAATTTCATTAAAATTTTTAATAAAAATATGAATTCCTAAGCTATTAATTGGATAAAACCTTTTATGGCACTCATGGGTAAACCGATATTGCCCTCTCAAAAATTAACCTGCTTGGCTGACGCCTCGCAGGTTAATTTTCTCATGGGCAATATCTTACTTTACCCACTAGTACCATAAATAACTATTTTCCCTACTTATTAGTAACTATGGTTTGGACTTGCAACTGTTGGCGCGTGCATTTTTTGAGACCTTCAACTTTAGAATCTTTTTAGGTTATTATATTTTGACAAGACCGACAGAGGCTATCAAATATTCTATTTTTATAGGGTCCATCCCGGTGGTTTTTTGATATTAATAAATATTTATGTCACATATGTCAACCTACAATAATTAAATTTGCTTACATAGCTACAAATTAAACTTTTAAAGGGAATTTAACATCAGCAACAGTATTGGTCCACTTAAAGCGTTCTTATTTTTGAATTGAACAAAGATGGATTTTTTTACATTTTTTTCATATTTTCCAGAGGGTTTTTAATGTAACCTCAAATTTCAGTACGCGAGTTCTGGAACAGGCTGTATATCAAGATATATCTTAATTTTAGTAAAAGTGCATTCAAAAACAAAGAATAGAAATAATCGTTTACAAAGAACAGGTATTAAAATAAATTAAGTTAAATTAAATTAAATAACTAAAATAAATCCTTTATGTCTGTAACAAAACAAAACACAAACTGCTCTAATGCATTTGTTCCTTTAACAAGTGTAATACAACATTAACAATTGAATTTTCTTTCAAAATATTTTCACAGACATATAGTTTAAATTAAAAAAATGGGAGGATTGGTGTAGTGGACTACCGCGTCGTACTTGTCGAGTTTACTACCCAAATAGCGTGAGTTCGATTCTTACCGGCGCCGATTTGCCTTTTTCAGTTAATTAATAATTGAAATTTGGCGAAGGCGTAAGTGAAGCGGACACTCCCTATAAATTGGTTCGAAAGTCAATTAAAACCGGTGGTTCCCTCTACTACTAGCCCACACAAGTCATGGACTTAGGGGATGCTTAATTAAGTAGAATAGTACGAGGTTAAACAAAAATGTAATGTAAAAAAAAGAAGAAAATAAAAGAAATGAAAAATCCTGTCAGGCGTGTAGATATGGGGGGGTAGAGGGGGTATTTACTAATTGATAAAATTAATAATTAGCTAAATAATGATTTATTATTACCATTAATGATAATGATAAAAATCCTTGAAAGTCCTAATTTTTTAGTAAGTTTTTTCTGATCAAATTTCAATAATCAAGGTAATTGATTTTTATGAAAATTTCAAAAACAACATTTTTGTTAATGTTTTACTTTATTTTCTAGACAAAAATAGTTAAATTGTGCTACTAGTGAAAAAAATAATACATAAACCACGGCAGAGAATTCTATAGCCTCGCACTCTATTTTTCTATCTATTTTTAAGCATTTTTGTAGGTTAATTTTGACAGTTTTTAGTTGTTTTTCAGAGTCTTTAATAGTATATTCTATAACTAGTATGGAATAGACAATATTCCGCGCGAGCGGAGAGTTTGTCATACGAGCCGGCAGGCGAGTAGGACGGTCCCGCGAGCGCGGAATGACTATTCCATACGTGTTGTAGACTATACTTTTTCTTAGACTGCAAATATGAAACACTGTATGGCTTTAAACTGCGGACAAGGTTAAAAACAATGTTTTTTGTGACTCGACATTATAAATGCAACAAAACACATATTTTTAAATAAAGCTATTAATGTTATTTAATAATTTTATCAAATCAGTACTTAAAAAAGATTTTTATTTAATTTTAACACATATTTACAAGTTATAATGCAAAAATTGAAGTTTATGTCAGATTGTTGTGACAGATATTAGGTTTAAATATTTAACAATAGATGGAGAAGTTTTAATTTTTTGAACTAAGTTGATAAAAAACTGCTCAAATATTAAGAAAACCTAATAAACTTTATGTAATTTTAACGCAAAACTTTAAATTGCATTAAATTATTCAATATTTCATGGTAATATATATATATATATATATATATATATATATATATATATTTTTTTTTTTTTTTTGCTAATTTTGCTACAGTTTACTTTACATTGATAAACAAGAGATGGCACTACATGTGCTCATTCTAACACTAGATACGGAATATTCATACCGTATCTAGAGCTAGAATGGATTCATTCTGTGTTTGAAAAGTGTGTGTATTTGCTTACATTCTAAAGCAGTTGTAGAAAAAAGTTGTATTTGCCATGTCAACGAGCAGAAAAGTAAAATACTAAGAAACGGGTTATTTTGAAGTCTAAAAACTTCATTTGTTTTTGTAGAAATGTTAACTTTTCTATTAGATCGTAGAAAAAAGATACTTTTAAGCAAAATTAAAAGTGTTCTTGTCCAATTCCTTCTGGAGAAACAAAATAAAAGTTTACACAATGGGTAATATCCATTCATTTCCAGGCCAAATTATCTGTCGACTGGACTATTAAGCGCACACTTGATTTATGCTTTATTCCCGCCTTTTCTGGTTTACTCTCGTTTAACTTCCACTCGCACTAGTATACTCGAGTAACATTCAAAGTGGATGTAAGTTTAATGATTTCACTTTTATTGAGATATTTTAGTTAATAAAAGGGCTTTATCCAACACCTTCACAGAAACACTTGTTTTGAGCACTATTTTAAATGTCAAAAGTGAGTTTTTTTCCACTAGTGACTAAAAAATTTTTCACCCACTCTTTTACCTACAGCTTTTGAACTCACCCAAAATTAGTTACATACCCTATTAATTAAGTATTATAACTATTCTATAAATAGAAGCACGTTAACTAAACCATAAAAATTAAAGAAAACTCCAAATTATTCTTTAGTTTTTGAATAAAATACTGTTTTTATTAAAAGTTCTGTCATGACCGCGTCCATTTTGAGGTTTGTAGGCATACTTAGGCCATGGCTACCTATTATTTTAGTATTAAGAAAACTTAATCTTAATATTTTTGACATAATTTTTCGAAAAACTATAGATTTTTATTTAAAAATAAAAGGTGTTGGATAAAATTAAATTCTTAACTCGTGTATTAAGTGATTTTATCCACTTATCTTTGCGTGGATAAAATGCTACCTAATACACTAGTTAAGAAAATAACTATTATTTTAGTGTGAGTTTACCCTGATTGGTCTCTTGCGCGTGGCGAAAGTTTTTTGTTTTTGCGATACGACATTCTTGCATTTAGAAAAAGTAAAATAACAAATTTTTTATATAATGGGTGGTTCAAAATTTTTCAAAAATGTCCGATTATGCTGAAATTTGGTATGAAGGCTTCTTTTGTTAATCTACTACTACTAGTACATATAAGGAAAGTAACCCATAAAAATATGGGCTGAAGTTTTTATAATTGTTTGTTTTATGCCATATTTTTGTTAATTTTGGCGAAATTTAAAAAATAAATTCCGCCTTATTAAATTTTAGGTTTTTGTGTATTGGCCCACATCAATATAAATAAAAGTTGCCTTTATACCAAAATTCAGCAAAATCGGACATTTTTGGAAAATTTTGAACCACCCTAATGACGAATTTTTTTTTAGGTTCTTACTATTTTTTTCGTAATCAGCAGTGCAAAAAATGGACCTATGCAAAAAAAAAACAGAATTTTGTCACTTTTTTTTCTGGGGCCAATTTAGATGTTTTTATTACGCACTTTCTTCCTTAAATATTAAAAATAAATTATGTTTGGAACTAAACAGAATTTCTTCGTAAATCTGTAATTATTTTAGGCTAATTTTGTTTAATATATGAATATAATGGAAAAAATTCTCATATTTTGCCAAATTTTTAATATATATATATTTTTCAAAATTAAATTTAAAATAAACGGGCAGGTAAAAAATTATGAATTATTTACAGTGATTACTCGTACATATAAGGAAAATAACCTATAAAAAATAGGCTAAAGTTTTCATAATTTTTTGTTTTATGCCATATTTTTTTAAATTTTGACAAAATTTATAAAATAAATCGGGCATATTTATTCCGACATTTTGAATTTTAGGTTTTCAGGTATTAATATTACCAAAAGTGTATTATAATAAAGTGTATTTTTGTTCCAGTTGAATCATACAATGGTTCAAATTTACATTTTTGGAGGCTGGACCGGAAACAAATGGGTGCCTATTTGTGCATCGCAAGTAACGACGTCCCACCCGCTGTCAGTAAAAGAATATCATTAAATGTAAATTGTAAGTATATATACCTTGTCTGGAATAGTTTTACCCTGAGTTCTTCTTTATTTAAAGAGTTTAAAATTTAAAATTATAATAATGGCTAATTTTTTGCTATAGTAACAAATTAGCAGTTCTGAAGTAACGGTAATATAAATCTTCGTATGACTCATAATTGGACAGTGTTTCGCAATAGTATGGTTAACCCACATTTTACTTAATATGTTTTAAAATAATTAAATTAAAAATTTAAAATATTGTGCTTTTTGTCATACATGAACAAGTGAGGCAAGTGCTTAATATTAAGTATTTTAGTAAAGACATAACAATAATAATTTATTATTCCATCAATTTATTTTCTAATCATCGTACAGAGTGATATTGATAGACTGACAGCCCGAAACTGTCAGTCTACCAATATCACTCTGTACGATGATTAGAAAATAGAGTGATGGAATTATAAACTGAGTATTTTAGTCACAGCGTTTAAAAGATATTAAGGAAAAGTTCTACTACTTACTGTTATCTCACAATGTGGGTGAAGATGTTATTGCATAACACAACTCAATTATAATGACACCTTGGTCCCGTAATTTTTCTATGGCACAAGTCTTGAGATCTATTAAAAAAAATACTGCTGCATATATTTTTTTGTCTGAACTCAAAAAATAGCAGAAATTTTGAAAAATAATGCTTGCGCCTTCGCCATAATTATAAATATTAAACAAGAGTAACACAGCCCTGCAAATATACCTTTTTTTTTCAGCTCAAGTTATCCAAAATCATATATTCTCAAATATGATTTTGGATAACTTGAGCATTCTTCGAATTTTGCGCAAATGAAAAAATAGTAAAAAAATATATAAAAAAAATTGATTAAATGGTAGGAAAGAGAAGTTTAAGCCTTTTACAATGATTTATTACATTAGCTTTATTATAATTTATCATTAGATATATTTTTTCTCAGATAGCGCCATCTATTTTTTTTAACTTACCAAAAAAATGTTACTATTTAAAAACTTATAGGCAAAAACACATTACATAATAGATACTCAATTATACATTAGATAAGAATTCGTTTTTAGTTTGATAAGAAATATGTTATTATATATGGCGCTGTGACAGAAAGGGATATTAGTTATTTATAGTACTAGTGAGTAAAGTAAGGTATTGTCCATGAGAAAATTAACCTGCGAGGCGTCAGCCAAGCAGGTTAATTTTCGAGAGGGCAATATCGGTTTACCCATGAGTGCCATACAAGGTTTTATCAAATAAATAGCTTAGGAATTCATATTTTTATTATAAATTTTAATGACATTTACAAGAAAATAATTTGACAAGTGACAGTTGAGTGGGTAAAATAAATAATTATCCACTCAATAAAGTAAAAGCCACGCGGGGGTTATTATTGAGTTTATCTATTTAAAATAAAGCTGGTAATTGTCTCATTATCTGTATGTATTGGATAAATATATATATATATATATATAATTAACTTATTACAATGGGTTATGTAATAAATCATTATAGAGGGATAAATACTCTTTTCAACCTTGCAATAAAATATTTTTTTTATTAATTTTAAACCTTTATTTTTTTAATAGCGCAAAATCCTGACGTCATTGAAAAAAGATTTTAAAAAAGTAAAGCATCGAAATTAGCATAGTCGAATTATGCAAAATCATATATTCCAATGTCTGAAGCAGGACCTTGCAGGTCTGTGTAATTATTAAAATTGTTTTTAGAATGTTACTACTCTATTTACCCGGGGCTTAAGGGAAACTAAAAAATGGTCGTTAGTTCTTTATTAACCAACTTAACGCCGCAGGCGAAATTTTTTACGAATTCTTTTCATATTTGACGTTATTTTTATTTAGAATTGTAAAACTCATGTCTTACAGTACAAACAAAAAACAGATTTAAAATTACAAAAAAAGTTACACAGAATAAAGTTTGGCAAAAAAGCCTGTCCGTTTCGCACGCTCGTGGTAGATATAGAATAGATTACACGCAAAACCTTGTTACAATAGCTCAAAGGGTTTTTAAGTTATAACTCTTTTTTGTATTTGTATGTAGATTCACCCCTTAAAATTATTGAGGTTATTTCAAAAACTCCTGGTATACGTATATTATCACCTTATTTTAGAGTAAATTTCAGTTTATAAATATAATCCCAAACGAATATAAATATTTAAAACTAATTCTATTTTATCTTCCAAAACCGTAATAAACAGTGAGATAACACCTATAAAGCTTAGTTTCCCCCTTATACTAGTGACAAAAAAAAAGCTTTGGGGACAAATATACAATTACTGTTATAGTCGGTTTTCTTAGGTGAAAAACAGATATAAAACTAAATTTTTATGCTTTCTTAAAGTACGGTTGACATGTTATTACCCTTAAAATATGTCATCATATATAAAGGGTTAAGAAAAGGCTTCTCTTTAAATATTTATCTGGAAGTCCTTGCAAGGAGAATAAAGTGAAAATATACCCCACGCTAATCTTGAATACAAATTATTGCCAACGCAAACCTTGTTAGTAGGAGGTCTACCTAATATTAAACCATCAACAGTAAAATACGAGGTGATTGGTTTCGGAAATGACAATAGTAGACCTAATAAAACTTTTTGTTATACTGTTTCAGATTATTATACAGAGCGGTCCAAAAGTCACCCCCCCCCCCTCTTAACTTTTGAACCAGTTGAGGTATCGACTTCAAATTTGGAACTTTTAAAAATACAACTTAAACTATCTTTTAGCATATCTTTAATACTTTCAGCTCTTAAAATGTGGGCAGGGGGTCATGGGGGAACATTTTTTTAAATGGGAAGGGGGGTCGTGTAATACATCGTTTTAAAGCTTATAAAATTCTCCATTTAACTCCATATTTTTAAATTAAAAAAAAAATTGGGTTTAAAATGGGGTTGAAAATGGGTATTAATGTCAAAATTCCTCTAAAAAAACAAATAATTTTTTAAAAATGCCTAATTTCATCATAAAAAAAATGTTAATTATACTTTTAAACTAATTTTAGTCGACATAAATAAAAATTTAATAAAAAAAACTTAAAAAATCGAATGTTTTAGCACATCAAATTGAAAAATCAAAACCTTAAAAAACATTTTTAAAAAATTTAAAAATGTTTAAATAGAGATTTTTATAAGCTTTAAAATGATGTATCACACGACCCCCCTTTCCATTTAAAAAATGTCCCCCATGCCCCCCTTTCCACAGTTTAAGAGCTGAAAATATCAAATATATGCTAAAAGATAGTTTAAGTTGTCTTATTTAAGAGTTCCAAATTTAAAGTCGATATCTCAACTCGTTCAAAAGTTAGAGGGGGGGTGACTTTTGGACCACACTGTATATAAATTTTGGTCAGAGATTTTAAATCCGTTCACATAAATAGTCTATCAATTCTCAATTCGGACAAAATAGTCCATTTTTTGCGCTGAGTTTATTTTTATTCGGAAATAACAACGAAAATCAGGAGAAAATCAAAATAAGTAGCCTAATCCTTAAAGTTCACTCAATTAGCCAATCCGTTAAATCCTTGGGTCAGAACAGTTGAAAACTTGAACTTCGATAATGGCGGTCAAGGATCTGGAATTTGAACCACAAATTGTACATATTCTAATTAGTTTGAAAATCCCTAAACCCAAATTATTATACTATTCACGGCGCGTAAGCGCTAGAATAGTATTATACGGTAGCTTCAAATTTTCAAAATCGCCAAAAAATTCTTCGATACAAATGTATTGAAAATGAAAATATAAGAAACTTAAAAAATGTCCGTCCAACAGTCCGATCTTTTTTTTAAGATTTTTGTTTTGTTTTTTTTTTACTTTTCATTTTTTGAAGACATTTTTGTGAAAAAAAAATAGTTAATTTAATTGGGGCCTTTTTGGCACGGGTTAGAAACTTTTGATCAGGCTAAAATTTTGCAGGCTTATTTTGATACTCAAAAAGAAAAAAATACTGATATCAAGGTTTTTAAATGTTATAAAGTTACAAACACTAGGGTTGGTTTTATACGAATTTTATCCATATCTGCGTGATTTTAGGGTTTTTTATCCCGATACATAAAAAAGATTAAGTAAATAACTTTTTTTTGGACCACCCTATTGCATCATACTTAGGTACATTTTGTTAAATAAGTTCGCTGACTTTAAAAGCGCACTGTAGATAGGTAAAGTTTATATAACTTCGTTAAATTAATTAATATTATAGTTTCTGGCAACCTTATTTCAAAATATACGAGCTTGATCATTGAAGTAAATTTACAAATTTACATTAACCCTTCATATTTATGTTATTAAAGCCCGTTTAAAATAGGCATTTATATCATTGGCGGACTGGGCCCTCGCAGGTCCGCAAAAATAGCAAAGGGGGCCAAAAAAACATAATTTCTCTCTTCTCTAAAATGCAGTTCTTCTGTTATCACTCAAAAAATAATAACCTTTATCCAATACATACAGATAATGAGACAATTACCAGATTTATTTTAAATAGATAAACTGAATAATAACCCCCGCGTGGCTTTTACTTTATTGAGTGGATAATTATTTATTTTACCTACTCAACTGTCACTTGTCAAATTATTTTCTTGTAAATGTCATTAAAATTTTTAATAAAAATATGAATTCCTAACCTATTTATTGGATAAAACCTTGTATGGCACTCATGGGTAAACGGATATTGCCCTCTCGAAAATTAACCTGCTTGGCTGACGCCTCGTTTGGACTGGAGGCGTCAGCCAAGCAGGTTAATTTTCTCATGGGCAATATCTTACTTTACCCACTAGTACCATAAATAACTTTTTTTATGAAGGCCCTTGTTAAAATCAATAGAACCCCTTCAATTTTTTATGCGGGCCTTTCTAATAAACTAATATAAGGGCCTACACTTTCACGATTAATAAAAATATTTACAAACAAGCCGTGAAGATATGTACATATATTATTCACAGTAAATGGTATATTGCATTTTCCCAAATACTTAAAAAAATTATTTTCAAAAAAAAAAATAAATAAAAAAAATTACATTTAAAACAAAAGATCCTTTTTCTTAAAAACGAAAAAATTAAAAAAAAAATAAAAATTTTGGTTTTGGAGGGATTACTTTTAAAATTGGTAGAATTGATCCTTATAATAAAAGTAATTTTGTCTAAAAAAGGTACGTTAATCGGAATTTTCTTTCAGCTTTTTTCGATTTTTTAAAAAGTTTAACCCCCCATAACTTTTTTGTTTTTAGGGGAATTACTTTCAAAAACAATAGGGATCTTCCCCTCGTAGAACCTGAAAATTCCAAGTCGATCGGTTAATTCGTTCTTGAGTTATCGTGTCTACAAAAATCGTGACATTAGACAGACGGACAGACGCACATTTCAAAAAAAAAAAACAAAAAGTTGCTTATTTTTTTATGAAACAAATTTATATCCAAGACTTTTTTGCCTAGGATGATTTTTGAAAATTTTGGAAAATTCAAAACTACCGTATAATATTATTCTAGCGCAGGCGCTGTGAATAATATAATAATAAGTTACCAGCGAGGGCCCACAAAAAACATCGAGAGGGGGCGCTTCTGCTATCCAGCGGCCTGGGCCAGTCCCATAGACAAAATAAACAAATAGATTGATTTTTGACCGTCTGCGCATACTTCTGCGTCCCGACTAAATGCGTCCTCCATTTTGATTCCAATTGTCCAACATAAAGTAAAAAAATATATATTTTATGTTGGTAACACTGTGTTGCGTTAGATAGGAATGTTTTCTTTGTTAGAGATGTGTCTTTTTATTTCACTTCAGTAGTCAGTAAAAGTTTCTTTTTGTCGTTGTTTTGTTGCAACAGTTTGTTATATATGTAAAAACTAAATCAATATGTTATACTACACAGATATTTGTTTATTTTTACCAGTAATTTAAATATAAAAATATAATTCTTCGCACACACCTCTAACATATTCGTGCAACAGGTTAACATAACCTAATTTATGTATGTTTTGAGTTTGTTTTCGAGGTTTTTCTGTTATTTTTTCTACGCGTTTAGTGTTTTGTGCTAGAAGAGTGAACATTTTATTTTATTATAGACTATATAATAGCGTTTTTGAACTTTTAAAGTATTTCTATGTTTTTTGTATATTTTATAGTGCTTTTTCAAAGAACTAGTAAAGTCTTTGCAATGACGTGTTTTATACCTGCAGTATCATATTTTTTAGGTAAGTTTGATTTTTTTATATAACATAAGAAAACATTAAAAAGTAAGGTTATGTCGTTTATTTATTTACATTTTACCCACTAATTTAAATTTCCCGGCTGATTTCTGACGTAACTTCCGATTAAAATGGAGGACTCGTAAATTTGTATATAACCTTGAGATGTTAGCTCATCTATGTTCTTTGTCTATGGGCCTGGGCCAGTCCGCTGCTGATTCATATGCATAATTTAAAGACGTTCGTGCTGTAGAACTACCGTTTAAACTTTATACTAGATTATGTTTAAACAAAAGCATAACTGTACTGCCTATATTATTAATTTTGCTTTCCCATTCCGAAATTTAAATAATAAGGAAACCTTGCGTTTTATGACGTTTTTTTTGTTATTTCATTCGCCAGAAAGTGTTTATAAATTAAATTTTAAGCTTTGGCTAGTGACTACCAATAATCTGTTCTCTGAGTCAAACCGACCAAGGTTCGATTCCCGCAGGAAACAGTCAATGTTTTTTTGTTTCAACTTTTTTATGAAAAATCTCCGAAATTTAAAATATTGATTCTTAGTTATTAACATTTTTTAGAGTGGGGTTAAATGCAAATGAAAAGGCCCTTTTATTTATTTTTGTAGTGGTTTTTTTATTTATTTTCAATATTTAGTGTGTCTTCTATTTTTTTATAGTGTTTAGTAAGAGTTCTTTTCAGATTTTACCTTTTAAATATTTTAAAATAAAAGTAGAATCTATCATGATTGAAAATACTAATTAAATAGTTATTTAAGCTCAAAATACAATTATTATAATTTATAATATTATAAATCTTTTTTAATGACGTTATGAGGAAACATAAATATTAAATAATGCACCATTAAGTTAACTTTATGATACAGAGTTTAACTATATAACAACCGCTGTTTATCAAAACTGCGTTTTGTTTAGGTTTTAACTCAAATAATTCCATAAATAACGAAGAATAGTTTTTAGAATAAATGTTAGGGAGCGTTCAAGTATTACGTAACGCAAAATTTCGTAATTTTTGACCCCCCCCCCCCCCCATTTAACGCGGCGTAACATTTTCGAGACCATCCCCTGTTTGTTACGTAACATTTTACAAAAAGTAAAAAACAATGAAAGGAAATTTTGCTATATGGTTTAAACCGGTTTTTAACCGGTTATTGCTTCCGTGTTTTAACCCAAAACCGGTCTTATGTAATTTCCGAAACCGGTTAACCGAAAACCGGTTATTGGCTATGGTTTTCCATTTCTAATTGTTTTTGTTTAGAGGATTTAGTTAACTGTTAACCACGCCGTGTGCAATAAAATTTGCAAAGAATCCGTCTCTTTAAGCCTAGATCATTGTTAAAAACGTGATCCAATAAACATTTTATAAGTTTATAATTTAATTTAAGTGAAGCCCCTTCTGGAAAGGACAATGGAACGAAAGTTTTTTACGTGAAAAATTTGAGCCTGCGGCGCTGAACTTGTTTGCCCATAAGATGATACGCAGCTGTCTGGGAAATGCGAAACCTTAATATTACTAAAAAATTTGGCCTGGGCGCTAAATAAGGTTTGTGGAATGTTATCCGGTTTTCTCTATTTAAAGTTTTATAAACTAATTCTCTTTTTATATACTGAGCTGAATTTTAAAAAACTTGATTACCTGTTTTGTTATATTATTAATTAATAAACTTTATAAAATAATTTACATTACATACATCTGAAATTTTAAGTTATCTGGGTCATGTGAAAAGAATACTAAAAACTTTCACCTGTGGCGCTAAATATTATGTGTTGGGCATTCAAATTGGTAATGTCACTAAATACATACATACATGTTTGTTTAACCTCGTACTATTCTACTTAATTAAGCATCCCCTAAGTCCAGGACTTGTGTGGGCTAGTAGTAGAGGGAACCACCGGCTTATACTGACTTTCGAACCAGTTTCTAGGGAGTGTCCGTTTCACTTATCGCCTTCGCCAAATTTCAATTATTAATTAACTGAAAAAAGCAAATCGGCACCAGTGAGAATCGAACTCACGATAGTAGACTTGCTATGCATACGCGCTAGCCACTACGCTATGCCTCCCCAAAATCTATTCTATATTATCCCTTTCCCTATAGGAAAAAAGTCTGGCTACGCCCTTATTGTTGATAAAAACTTTTTTATTAATATATTAATACTGTTTTACAGCCTAATAGGCTTGTCCCCTGCTAAAATCATTACTAGGTACATGGTCTTTTACCTCAAAGTTAATGAAGACTCTTTATTGAAGAGCCTCTACTACAAGTATGTGCTTATCTGGAGATTCTCATGTAATAGTATACCTATTTAAATAAAAATAAATAATTAAATTAAGAAACTCAATAGTTAAATTAGGGTGAACATGCTTTTTTGTTTTTAAACTTTTTTTTTATATAGTAATTAAAAAGATATCATTATGAAACTTTGTAGGTAAACTCCGCACAGAATCTATCTGAGTTGATGTTTATTTCTTTTTGTCGTATTCTTTAAATATAAACATACCTACAAAAGTTCACCATGATATTTTTTTGTTCCTAAAAGTCGACCAATAAGAAATTTTGCACGAAACTATGACTAAAGGTATTGAAATAAATAAAAAATTGAATGCATGTTTAATACGAAAAATATTATTGGTATTTTTTGTCTTTGACTTAGGAAATTTTATGATTATGGTCAGGAAATCCTGGAAAAGTCAGGAAATTTGAAATTTTAATAATTGTGGATCCAAGTAACATTTAATAATTTAAGTTATGTACTTACTGATTTCCAAAGAATTTTACTTAAGTATGAAGAACACAAACATTTAAATGTGGTAATTTTTGACTATTTTTTGTAAATTTAAAAATTATCGTCTAGGTATATAATTATAATTATAAATATTAAGAGCTACAAAAAGTATAAAAAGGACAAAAAAATATCCTGTTAGCATTTAGCATCATTTAGAGTACATGCTTTTATTATGTTTACTTAAAAAACTCGTTACTTAATAAGAGCAGAGTAGGTTAATGCATACAATTTCAATAAAACGTAATCTTGAATGTGGCACAATGGTCGCAGAAACATCTTATTACATTATTTGGTGGCCATTTTAGTTGCAATGTTGCAATGCGGTAGTAAGACGCTAAAATAAGCTGAAAAGCATCATGCAACAATATCATAATCCTTATTATACTATTCACAGCACCTGCGCTAGAATAGTATTATACGGTTGTTTCGAATTTTCCAAAATTTTCAAGAATAGTTCTTATAATAAATTTTTTCATGCAAAAATAGGAAATTTCTTTTTTTGCCTATCCGTCCGTCCGTCTGATGTCACGTTTTGTGTGCACGATAACTCAAGAACGAATAATCCGATCGACTTGAAATTTTCAGGAAAATCAAGTTTTATGAGGGGAAGATTCCTATTATTTTTAAAAGTAATCCCTCCAAAAACAAAAAAGTTATAGTCGTTAAACTTTTAAAAAATCGAAAAAAGGTGAAAGAAATTTCCGATTAACGTATCTTTTTCTGCAAAAATTCTACCAATTTTGAAAGTAATCCCCCGAAATACAAAAAAGTTTTGGGGCGTTACACTTTTTTAAAAACTGAAAAACTATAATTTTAAATTTTTTTTTTTGAAATATTTTCCTTTTTTCGCAAAAAGAAAATAAAAAAATATTAAGAATTTTTTTAAGATTTTTCTCTAAAAAAATTTTTTTCTGATTTTTTTTTTAATTTTTTTTCTCCTTTTTCGAAAAAAAAAATAAAAATTGTTTATTTTTTTTTTTTGTTTGAAAAAGTATTTGGGAAAATGCAATAAACCATTTACGGTGAATAGTATATAATGGAATGCGTAGCATTACATATCTTCACGGTTTGTTTATTGTTGGATTAGAGGTATAGAGAAAAGTGGGGGAATACCGTACAGCGGGTAATTTCGTGAGTTTAAATATCTAAAATAATAAAAGTTATTTTGCGCCGTAATTTTATACAACTGTAAACAACCATCTGCCGTTATTGAGATTTAAACCTACGTTGCAGTGTACCCATTAGATCATATATCCCCTCCTAGAGGCGCCTTGAGTCCACGTCAAACCTAAATGTTTTCATTGCTATATCCAGGTAGATTTCACCTTCCCGCTTCTGGTCACCACCCACGGCTGTAGTGGTTTGTTAACAAATATGTTATACTTCACCTCCTCGCAACCTCACCGCTATAGTGGTTTGTTTACAATTGGCTTTGTATATGTTCTACATAAAACAAATCAACATTAATGCTATGTATATATGATCTAATGTGTAGATAGCATTTTGAAATCACTGTGCGTGGAACTAATTTATTCTGTCTGTCTGCCTGATAATTACTTTTAAACTTCATTGTTAATGAATAATGTATCCAGTTTATTATATTAACTAATAATAAAAATAAATAAATGAAATAAAAGCTGCTAAGTCACCAAATAATCTAGATTTAACCCGCTAATAATGAAACACTCTGTTGTGTTGCACTATTCCCTTTATTATTATTTAAAATAACAATGTATCAAGATTATACAAAGTATAATGAAAACTAATGAAAACTTTCATAATCTTAACAAGAAAATACTATCTTAGTATTAAATAGAAATAGTTATTTTGTAGAAAGTCTGACAAAGTTAGGATAACTTACTAAAGGATAGTTTTAATTTAATTATAATAATTTGAGTAAAGAAGGTCGTGATATTTTTTTAACTGTAGTTAATTTCATTTTTTGATCCACATAGATGAAAAAATTGATTTTTTATTAATTGGGGATAATTTCAGAAAGAACTGTCATTAGAAATATAATATGTATTTGGATTTTATCACAGTACAACAAAAAATGTGCGTTATATGCAAAATTATTGCAGAATATATAAAAAAGCTCACTAAACACAAAAACATTATAAATGGCTGTCAAATTTAACAGTAAGTCTCCTAGGGATTTTTTTATCCCTCTATTATAAAAAATAGTTTTTTCCTCTATCAACAATAGTTTTTCCTCTGTCAACTTTAAGTACCTACCCCCTACTCGCCAGGCTCAATAAATATCGGAGTGACGTTTAATAAAAGTTGACAGAGAAAAAAACCCGGGGGTTGGCGAGCAAAGCGAGCAAGCGATAGCCCCCTAGTTATTATTTATTTATTTATAAATTTTTAAACTATAAAAAAATATATTTTTTTATACAGTGTGTCAACGGATCGACTTGACAATACCACAAAATAACCATTTTTTTTTTGAATTAAGAAAAACTGACTTTTATTGAAATAATTTTTTTTTAAATTGTAGGTGGCGCCAGATATCAGTGAAAAAGTAATAAGTTTTCAGGTAAACTTACCTTTCCGTAACAGATACAAAAAAAAGTTATTTAAAAAATAGATTTATAATTAAAAATAAGAGCCGCATGTCTAATTTTAATAATTTTAACTCGTAATAGTGTCAAGATTCCAATTTTTTTTTAATAAAAAAATTTTATGAAGTATGTAAAAGTATTAAATTTTGGCATGCGGCCTTATTTTTGATTATATATATTTTTTTTAAATAACTTTTTTTCATATCATTTACGGAAAGGTAAGTTTACTTAAAAATTTTTACTCATTCACTGATATCTGACAAAAATTAGTTTTTAAGCAAGCAGGGCAAAATCCCAAAGCAGTTTTTCTTAATTCGAAAAAAAAAAGGTAATTTTGTGGTATTGTCAAGTCGATCCGGGGACACACTGTATATGTAATAAATAATCATATGAATATTTTTTTTGTTTTTTTTTCAGTTGCACCGGTAATTAAGGTCCCGAATCAGCTGCTGGGTGCCCCTTTGAATACTGACGTGCAGCTGGAGTGCTACGTGGAGGCATTTCCAAACACCATCAACTATTGGGTCAAAAACAGAGGAGAGATGCTTCTAAATGGGTAAAAATATTAATTTGTCACGTAATATGATTTACATTACCGTATTTTACATTACATTTTTGTTTAACCTCGTACTATTCTACTTTATTAAGCATCCCCTAAGTCCTGGACTTGTGTGGGCTAGTAGTAGAGGGAACCACCGGCTTTAATTGACTTTCGAACCAATTTATAGGGAGTGTCCGCTTCAATTACGCCTTCGCCAAATTTCAATTATTAACTAACTCAAAAAGGCAAATCGGCGCCGGTGAGAATCGAACTCACGCTATTTGGGTAGTAAACTCGTGAAGTACGACGCGGTAGTCCACTACACCAATCCTTCCATTAATTATTATTATTACATGTGTGCTTATCCTTAAGGACCACAAAATAGTATATTAAAGTACTAGTTTCATAACATACGTTTTTAGCGCACGAGTACAAGTTTAGAAAACGAGCCGCTTGCGGCGAGTTTCCTAAAGTACTAGTGCTCTAAAAACGTGTTATGAAACGAGTGCTTTATACAATTTTTTCTATTTTGCTCTAAAATTTAAAAAACTTACATTTAAATTGATGACTGATTTAGGGATTTTTGTTTTGGGTTGGCATTACAGTTTTCGCCTGGTTTAAAACTCTAAGATCAAATGATATTTTGATATATTTTACAGTCATCTCTTCTTTTTTCACTGCAATTAACCAGTCCACAATTTTAACACGGTAAAAAATAACCCAAACACAAAATTTTGTAAAAAATTAAACTTTAAATCGACATTGACATTTGCACGCAAAACGTCAAGAGATAGGGTTTTGTATGTTGCCAACCCAACAGAAAAAAAAGTAGAGACCTCTTATGGGCCTATAAGAACACGCAAAATGCGTGTGATTATGAGCTTATAAGAGTCGCAAAATAGAAAAAAAAATGATAAAGTGGATGTTGTGTGTTAAAATTGTAGCAAAAAAAAAGCAAGAATATTATTATAAACTCCATATGTAAGGCATTGTATAACTCCCCATTATTACAACAGGGACAAAATTTATTTAGCAAAAATTGTAAGAAAATATAGCCCGAATGAACTTAGAGAAATTTAGTAGGTGCTCCACGCTTCCTTTTTAAGAAAGATATTTCTATAGACCGAGAAAATAAAGGGTCCATAAAAACAACCATGAAGATGTGAGGAGCTCATTTTCAAAACGCAAGTCCAAAAATTTCCCTATTGAAATAGAGATAAAGCTCGATCAGGCGTGGATAGGATTTTTTCTTAGGGGGTAGAATTTTTATTAAATTTGGCGCCCAATTTAGCGCCCCTACCGAAAAAAAAGCTATATCCCTGAACGTTTCTAAAAAATTTGGCGCCCCTACCAAAACAAACACACCCTCCGAAAAGAAAAAAAGCTTTTCCCTGAGCCTTTCTACAAAATTTGGCGCCCCTACCAAAACAAAAAAATCTACCTCCGAACGAAAAAAAAATGCTTTGTATCTTAGCGTTTCTAAAAATTTTGACACCCCTACCCAAACACCCTCTGTTATTTTTATTGTTTTATTTAAAATAACAAAAAATATAATAAATAAAATAAAGATTCTTCGGGGGTATATACCTTCTCTAGGGCTCATTTCCGGACCAACCTCTTAAATTTCTCGAACTTATTTTGAATAACCCTGTATACTTCCAAAATATGAAGATGTTCAATCGTTTATTAGAACCATTATTTTGTTTTTAATTGTATTTATAAATGCATATTTTTTCGTTGTAAAAAGCAGATTCAGAATCGTCGAGAAAAAATCAATACAAATTTTTCGACAATTTTTTACTAATACTTTCCTTGGGGGAAGTAAAAATATCAATTATCAGTAGGCTCCTTAAAGGAAATACTAATTCTTAAGAAAGTTTGAAAAAGAACTTTTTCTTTACAAAATCACTTACAGAGTCGACGCTTGAATTTTAAATACTCCTGTACTGCCGTCTAAGCAAGAAGATCGTATGACAATTTTACGTTTAAGTTTCATAAACTTTTTTCTTAGAAAAGATTATTATAATATAATTATATTATATTACTATTATATGACTCATTATTAAAAAAATCACTAATAAATACATTTTGTGACATTTGCTAATATTTTATTTTTTCGAAAATTTTAAGAAATTTGTTTCAAAATTTAAATTAAAAAACTGTTTATTTTTTGAGATATATAAGGATATCACGGTTCGCCGCAATTTACTTTTAATTCGACCATAAAAATTACCTAGTTTTTTGTACAATTTGATTACTTATAATGTAAATACCAATTTAAAATCAAAAACAAAATAATCTGTCAGACGAAAAGTTTTTTCTTCCCACTGAAGTTTTGAATAAATATACCTATAAGTTAATTTAAACAAAAATTACATTTTTCTACGATCTAATAGAAAAGTTAACATTTCTACAAAAACAAAATGAAGTTTTCAGATCGCAAAATAACCTATTTCTTAACACTTTACTTTTCTGCTCATTACCATGACAGCAAGCACAAAATTGAATTTTGTGCGCTAGAGTGTAGGCAACCGGTATTTCAATCGTAAAACAACTGTCAAGTGTATGCTACGAGATGGGGATTTTACTTTTAAACCACCAGATTTGAAGAAAATTGCTGCGACTTTTTAAGGTTATAATTTTACTGCCTGAAATTTATATGGTGCGGTCCAAAAGTCACCCCCCCCCCCCCTTTTAACTTTTGAACGAGTTGAGATATCAACTTCAAATTTAGAACTCTTAAATAAGACAACTTAAACTATCTTTTAGCATATATTTGATATTTTCAGCTCTTAAAATGTGGTCAGGGGGGCATGGGGGGACATTTTTTTAAATGGAAAGGGGGGTCGTGTGATACATGATTTTAAAGCTTATAAAATTCTCTATTTAAACTACAATTTTTAAATTTTTTAAAAATGTTTTTTAAGGTTTTGATTTTTCAATATTTTGTGCTAAAACATTCGATTTTTTAAGTTTTTTTTTTATAAATTTTTATTTATGTCAACTAAAATTAGTTTAAAAGTATAATAAAAATTTTTTATGATGAAATTAGGCATTTTAAAAAAATTATTTGTTTTTTTAGAGGAATTTTGACATTAATACCCATTTTCAACCCCATTTTAAACCAATTTTTTTTTTTTTAATTTAAAAATATGGATTTAAATGGAGAATTTTATAAGCTTTAAAATGATGTATTACACGACCCCCCTTTCCATTTAAAAAAATGTGCCCCCATGCCCCCCTATCCACATTTTAAGAGCTGAAAGTATTAAATATATGCTAAAAGATAGTTTAAGTTGTCTTATTTAAAAGTTTCAAAAAGTCGATATCTCAACTGGTTCGAAAGTTAAGAAGGGGGGGGGGTGACTTTTGGACCGCTCTGTATAGTATATTTAACTTAAAGATGAAGTAAGTGTAAACAAACGCACGTGAATACAACGGATTTAGTGACAGAACTCAAAACAAAATATTTATATTTAACGGTCCATTCAAATGCATTGTACCCTTAATCGCAAGTGCTCACATACTGTCCTGTTTAATGTTCTACATCCCCACTCTCGAAACATTCGACTGTTTTAACCAATGAAACCACGCGCCAGATACCGTCATGCGCGATACTTTTGTTTACGTCTACTTCACCTTGAAATTTAATATACTATAGGTTTTATTTATTTTAGATCGTAGAAAAAATGTTGTTTGTATCACGAGCGCAAAATGTGATTTAAAATAACTATTTCGCATTCATAATTTGAAAATAAAGTACGGTTCAATCTAAAAATTCAAAAAAAAAAATAAAATCTTAATTAAAAGTCGAACTAAAAGTGAAATTTTTACGTTTCGTAGTTCCTAAAGAGGGCCCTAATCATTTTAATTTCTTTTCAGGAGCAAGTATACCATACGAGAGGATAGAACAGGCTACAAAGTATTTATGTGGTTGGTAATAAGAGCTTTTTCGACGTCTGATATTGGTACTTACAACTGCGTATCTACAAATTCGTTAGGTAGAGCTGAAGGCACACTACGATTATATGGTAGGTAACAGGGGCGCCCGCAGGATTTTTGATAGGGGAGCAAGCCTATTCGGCTTTACAACTTTATCAAAAAAAAGTTTTTGTTAAATTCCCAAAAAGAGCCAGTGTTTTTTCATGGGGGGGGGCGGTTAATATGAAACAGATTGAGTAGCATCTTTAATACAATATTTAGGAACCAAAGTATGGTATTTTTCAGAATTTCGTATAAAATTTTATAAAATCTATTAATTAATATTGTGATATCAGACTATTGGTAATCAAGTTAAGCGCCGCAGGCGATTTTTTTTTAATTTGTTTAAATTTTAAAAAATTTTAAATTTTATATTAAATCATTAACGAGTTTTGTAGCTTTTGGCACCCTTAGTAAAAAAATGCTCTGCATTGATGACAAAATTATAATGAATCTTTTTGTATATATTGTGGTTTTAAATTTTTTCTTCTTAATATTGTCAATAATAAGAAAGTTATATCCAGAAATAATTGATTATATTTTCGGGAAGGGGGGTCGCGGAAAAAAATATATTTTTTGTGTACTTTTTTTACTTTTTAGCTGGTTTTTAATTTTTTCTTCTATGCATAATAAAAAAAGATGTCCAGAATAGTATATTCTATAACTAGTATGGAATAGACAATATTCCGCGCGAGCGGAAAGTTTGTCATACGAGCCGGCAGGCGAGCATGACGGACCCGCGAGCGCGGAATGAATATTCCATACGTGTTGTAGACTATACTTTTTCTTCGACTGCAAATATGAAACACTGTATGGGTTTAAACTACGGACAAGATTAAAAACAATGTTTTTTGTGACTCGACATTGTAAATGCAACAAAACACATTTTTAAATAAAGCAATTAATGTTATTTAATAATTTTATCACATCAGTACTTAAAAAACATTTTTATTTAATTTTAGCACATATTTACAAATTATAATGCATAAATTAAAGGTTATCTCAGATTGTTGTGACAGATATCAGGTTTAAATATTTAACAATAGAGGGAGCAGTTTTAATTTTTTTAACTAAATTGATAAAAAACTAGTCAAATATTAAGAAAAACTAATAAACTTTATGTAATTTTAACTCAAAACTTTAAATTGCATTAAATTATTCAATATTTCATGGTAATATATATATATATATATATATATATATTTTTGCTAATTTTGCTACAGTTTTCTTTACTTTTATAAACAAAAGATGGTACTACATGTGCTCATTCTAACAATTGATCTGGAATATTCATACCGTATCTAGAGCTAGAATAGATTCATTCTGTGTTTGAAAAGTGTGTGTAATTGCTTACATTCTAAAGCAGTCGTATAAAAATTATTTTTTTTCATTAAATAACATGTAATATTTGACATTAAATCTGGAATATAATTCAGGACTTTTTTTCTTGCACTTATCCAGGTAATCTTGCTTTGCTAATCTATTTAAAATTTAGAATTAAGAATTTTATAATTTAGAATTAAGAATTATATAATTTATAATCAAGCCCTACTCTAAATATAATAACCATGGTTAAAATACTAATCAAAACACAAATTATAGCCAAGTAATCTTTAACATTAAATTTGGAATATAATTCTAAAGCAGTCGTAGAAAAATTATTTTTTTTTCATTCTCGATGGTTTATTAAAAAATAACATGTAATATTTGACATTAAATCTGGAATATAATTCAGGACTTTTTTTCTTGCACTTGTCCAGGTAATCTTGCTTTGCTAATCTATTTAAAATTTAGAATTAAGAATTTTATAATTTAGAATTAAGAATTATATAATTTATAATCAAGCCCTACTCTAAATATAATAACCATGGTTAAAATACTAATCAAAACACAAATTATAGCCAAGTAATCTTTAACATTAAATTTGGAATATAATTCTAAAGCAGTCGTAGAAAAATTATTTTTTTTTCATTCTCGGTGGTTTATTAAAAAATAACATGTAATATTTGACATTAAATCTGGAATATAATTCAGGACTTTTTTTCTTGCACTTGTCCAGGTAATCTTGCTTTGCTAATCTATTTAAAATTTAGAATTAAGAATTTTATAATTTAGAATTAAGAATTATATAATTTATAATCAAGCCCTACTCTAAATATAATAACCATGGTTAAAATACTAATCAAAACACAAATTATAGCCAAGTAATCTTTAACATTAAATTTGGAATATAATTCTAAAGCAGTCGTAGAAAAATTATTTTTTTTTCATTCTCGGTGGTTTATTAAAAAATAACATGTAATATTTGACATTAAATCTGGAATATAATTCAGGACTTTTTTTCTTGCACTTGTCCAGGTAATCTTGCTTTGCTAATCTATTTAAAATTTAGAATTAAGAATTTTATAATTTAGAATTAAGAATTATATAATTTATAATCAAGCCCTACTCTAAATATAATAACCATGGTTAAAATACCAATCAAAACACAAATTATAGCCAAGTAATCTTTAACATTAAATTTGGAATATAATTCGGAACATTTTTTCTTGCACTTATCCACGTAATCTTGCTTTGCTAATCCATTTAAAATTCCTAAAATTTTTGTTTGGTAGTCTTCCATTGATTTAAGTCTTTCTGAAATATCCACTATAACTTTTCTGTTATCTGATAGATATCCTTCCATGACTTGGTTTCTTTTATCCATATCACTTATTTTTGATTTAGTTGAAAAAAAATTAACATTAACTTCTTTTCTAAATTCCTGAGCTAATTGAAGTTGTTCGTTTGCTAAAGGAGTATTTTTCTGCCAATTTATGAAATCATTTAAAACCTTATTTATTTCTTGACCGAATACATCTAATTCTTTTTTGCCAACAAGATTTTTTTGTAGCACTGATCCTAGCTTTTCTATTTTACCAGATAAAGTGCAGTGATCGTGCATCATAAAATTATCCAGTCTTTTTTCTATATTCGCAATTTTATCAAATATCCTGTAATTTTCATTGTTTGTTTGATAATGGTAAATCTTTTCTAAAACAGCATTGCGAAGTTCGTCAACACTTTTTAAATCTTTTTCAATATTTTCATCTCCAAATTTTTGTCTGTACTCTTGAAGTAAATTTAACTGTTGAAACCATGCGTCAAATTCCTCATACACTTTTTTATAATGAATTATTTTGTCCTTGGTGGTGTCAAGATTTTCTGATAAGTCGCGGTAGTTTTTACTAATAAAATCCCTTTCGCTTGTATCTGTACTTGTATCCGGTTCAATCGGGGTTGCGTTTTCGTTATGCCATTGACTCAAATGCTGATAAAACGAATCTGTACAGTCCTCCGAAAATCCTAAATGTCTCAACCATTTACGACAGGCTTCGTATTCAAAATCTCTTTTAACGCATTCAGCATATATTTGAGACACCTAAAAATTAGTTGAGGTAATCTTTGCAAACTACTTCACTCACTTCATCTTAGTCTTATTTTGTTCTTTCATTGTTGGTCGTTAGTTTTCGCTTTTTGGGACAGAAAAAACGAAAACCAGAGCAAAGGCAGACCAAAAACAGACCAAGTACAGAAGAACAAAGTAAACCCAGATGTTTTTATCTCATTTTTTTAACGTTATTTTTTTGCATCAAAGCTTAAGTATGTACAGGGTGCTTCATATCATTATAAAGTCCATGGATTAAACCTCACCCGGTATATACATATTTTGAAAATAATATTAGGGAACGTTCAAGTATTACGTAACACAAATTTTGATCATTTTGGACCCCCCCCCCTGTAACGCTATTTTCCTATACCATGGGCGAAACACTCCAAAATGACCCCCACCCCCCCTAGGAGCGTTACGTAATACTTGAACGTTCCCTTAACAAAATTTATTTAAAACAGGGTAGATATGTATATAATTTAAAATTATAAATAATTTGCAATAAGCTACTAGTATGGGAACGTTCCAGTATAACGTAACGCTCCTATGGGGGGTGGGGGTCATTTTGGAGTGTTACGCCCATGTTAATGGTATAGGAAAATAGCGTTACAGGGGGGAGTGGGTGTCCAAAATGATCAAAATTTGCGTTACGTAATACTTGAACGTTCCCTATACTATAGTACATTTATAGTATACTAGTAGCTTGTAGATAATATTATAATTAACAATGTTATAATTTAATGTAATAGTTATTTATAGTACTAGTGGGTAAAGTAGCCCACGAGAAAATTAACCTAGCGAGGCGTCAGCCAGGCAGGTTAATTTTCGAGAGGGCAATATCGGTTTACCCATGAGTGCCTTACAAGGTTTTATCCAATAAATAGCTTAGGAATTCATATTTTTATAAAAAATTTTAATGACATTTACAAGAAAATAATTTGACAAGTGACAGTTGAGTGGGTAAAATAAATAATTATCCACTCAATAAAGTAAAAGCCACGCGGGGGTTATTATTGAGTTTATCTAAATAAAGCTGGTAATTGTCTTATTATCTGTATGTATTTGATAAAATATTTTTTATCAAGAATTATAATTATTTGAATAACACAATATGCTTTAGGAAAAAAATAATTTTAGTCCAAAAATTAGAAAATTTCATTCATTTGATCTTACCGTTGTGTATCCTTTATCTTTTAATGTTTTTTTCTCCTTGTCACTTAAAAAATTAACATATTCAATATCAAATTCTAAATTTTTCACCGGAAGTAGCCCCTTTGTTGCCATGGTGGCTGCTTACGAAAAAATAATATTTTCTAATGCAACTTGCCATATTTTGTATAGTTTATCATACTTATATTAAAATTATCTTATAGTTAGATTTAATCGATAGTTTATCTATTAAAACATTATTATTTAATAACTATAACGCAGAAAGCTCACGGTGTGAGCTGGGCTATATTTGCCCCCGCCCCTGTACACTGAAAAAAATGACGTTCTTGGCTCAAAGTAGTCAAACAATCTTGGCAGTTATTCTTTTAGCTTAAAAGATGTGTATCTTCAAACAAAAGTATTTATTTTGTCCCAAGAAAAGTGTCGCTTTTGAAATATTTTTAAAATTCTCTTGGACCTGGCGCATTTGAGGCAAAAAACATTTATCTTGTTTTAAGATTGTTAAAAATTTAATAATTTTGAATACTTTGGCCCAAGAATTTTTCTTTAGGGACAAGACCACTGGCATTTCACACAAGATCAAAGAATTTTAAGTTAAAGAATTAGAAAGATCTTGGAAAGTGAATTATATTTTCATGTATGCGAATGCGCTTTTGGACGTATCCAAGAGTACGAAGCATTTGGCATAATTTCATATGCCATTACCGCAAAAAATCTTTTTTTTTAGTGTAGGTGGAGTTGGGAAAAGGTTTATCACATTCAATTTCATCGACCTCAAAGACTCCAAACAAATACTTGTTTACATGCACCTACTATAGTCTAATGCACGGTAAAAAAGCTACGACGAAAGGGGGAGGTAGCAGCAAAAAACATTTCGATTAAAGCGAATTCAACGTGAAAATATTTTTAGTTACAATTTATATTCAAGTATATTGCTTACTCATTTTTTGCCGCATTCTTTCGATAGCTTTAGATCCGTGTGTCAAACAATAATTAAAGTATTTCATATTTTTAAATACAAATAAAAAGGATAACAAAAATAATAAAAATTAATACAAAAGAATAAAAAGAATAAAAAAGAATAAAAAAGAATAAAAAAGTTTAAAAGTCCGACTTGCATCCCGATGCACCGCTTTTGTTATCAAACCAAGCTCTGCAGCATGAACACGAGTGAAAACACCTGCTTCGTTTAGAGTACCAGTCAACGCGCTGTCGTAAATTCGTCCCAATTCATCTCTGGAACCCATACACAAGCGACGGCCTATAATAATAATAAAAGAATTAAATCATAAGGAAAAAATAGTTTTTTTCTTCAAGCGTACTAAAATGTTCATATTTTATAACTGAACACACTAGTTAGAAGTGATCTATTTTTTTACAGTAAAAAAATGTGTTTATTGTTGTACGCCGTAAAAAAAAGTTAGTTGGCAAAACCACCACTGGCGGCAGCACTCTTTGACTTTGATGACAGCCATACTTCAAACTTGTTTGTTTATTATGTAAACAGGTGGTTGACTCGAGATTCTGTGCAAAAACCTTGTGTGAAATTGATTAAAAATGATTGAAGAAGAATATATGGTTTATACACCTACAAATCTCTCCGAAATTGCAAATGCTACATTAGACAAGTTACCATCGAAATCGCGAAAAGTGTACGATTAAGCTCACCAAAAAAAATTAAAATGAGCTAAGGAAGGTTTAAGTTTATTTCGAAAGGGTTTTATTGGCCTATTTTAATAAAAATACATCCTTTATTACTGAATAAATTAAATTCAAAAATTAATATTTAAAAATATATATATATAGGATGCTTGAAGAAAAAATAGTATGTTTCACTCAGATGAAAAGTGCTTTTTTTACTCGTCTGTAGTTTCCGGACTCCGCTTCGCGTCGTCCATAAATTCTAAAGACTAGTAAAAAAAAGCTTCACTTTTCCTCTTAGTAAAACAATATACTATTTTGCTCCCCTCAAAAATACAGTTTTTAGACATATGACGTTTTTGAACTTTAAGTGACGATATAGAAATTTTTGACAATTATCTTGATATATTCCAAACCATAAACTGTGACGGCGTGGGATGTCAAATAAAAATATATATTTTCATAACATTTTACCAAAAAATGGATAACTTATTACAAGTTAATCAAATACCATGTGCACATATGTCGCCAAGGAAGTTGGGAATAAATATGCAGAGTTCTAAAGAGCCGACACTAAAGTATCGGGATATTTTATCAGGAACATTTCAAGAATGTAAAAGAAATAAACTATATTATAATATTAAATCAAGCAAAAAACTTAAAAATATTAAGGATATATGTGCACCTGGCAAAGAAGAAATTAAAGTCTCAAAATGTGAACTTGAGTTTGTGGAACCAAAACCAAAAGGAAAAACTAAGAATATGATTAACTTATACACATCTAATAAAGATATTGTTCCAAAAAACTACACATCTAAAGAGTTTATTAATAGTTTAACCAAAATTCCAACTAAAAATCAACACGCCAATTCTGTAACAAGAAGTGAATCACAGAAATTGGGTAACAAAGTGCAATCAATAACCAAGCAAAACAAAAATCTGGAAAATTTAATTCAAGAATATTTGTCAAAGCCTACAGTAAATTACAGAAGCGTTGATAATTATGAACCTTCTGAAAGATCTGAATCTGAAAATGCAAATGTATCTATTTTTAATAAGCATAAACAAGACTATGGTATGGGAGATAACCGATTCAATAATTTTAAAAATGAAGACCTTTCTTCTAGCATATTTCAAAAATTAGGCTATGGGTTAGATAATCATCTATCTGACTTGGATCCATCAGATATCTTTAATATTTCCCAACATAATTCTTCAGAACTTTTACCCAACGATTGGAGTTCTAAAAACAAGTTAATAGAAGATAAGTTTAATAAAAAAATATCTTTAAAATTAAACAAAAATATGTCATTTGATAAAGCTAAAGAACAGTACAATTCAGAATTAACTGATGAAAACTATTTAAAAAGTTTAATTTCTGAGGAGCAAAAGTTCCTCTTCGAAAATAAAAGTTTAAAAGATCATACAAATAAAGACAACTTTTTTAATGAGATGGGATATGAATCAACTAATTTACTTCAATCAGAATCAGAAATGAAACCTATTGAAAAAGATAAAGCTAGGCCAAATAGCAGACAAAATAGTCTCCCAAGAAACGAATGCATTGAACAGAGTTCAAAATACAATCTTTTAGAAGATAATTTTAGTAAAATAACACCTATCGAAAAAGATGAAGCTAGGCCAAATTACAGACAAGATAGTGTTTTTTCAGATGAACATATACTAGACTCTATCGTTAATAAAACAAATTATGAAGATAATAAACAAGAAGTCCATAAATATAAAACATTGCAAGATTTAGGCTACAATATAGATAATGTAACAACTAACTTGGGTAAATTATGCATTGATACAAACCCAAGAACTGTTTCCCATCATAAAACTACAGAGGATAAAATTAACAAAAATAAATCTCTTGAAATTAAGAAAGTAAAAAATAAAGTATCATTTGTAAAAGTGGACCCAAAGCTTATAAAAAATAATGTAATTACAGAGGAAAAAAAACTAAATGGAACAAAAAATACATCGAAAAGTATTGAAACTACTTTTAATATTGATATGAGTTATAAGATTAATAAATTAACAGAAATAATGGATGAAGATTTACAAAAATCCTTATGTTCTTCAAAATTTTTGATGAAAGAATTTTTATATACATCAGAAAAGATGTGATGCAAACAAATTACGACTTTTATTGCTCTATATTTTAAATGAATAAAAAAATATATATACTAAGCTGTTTTATTAGACTGAAAAATAATCTTATAGCTTAGACATATGGGCATTTTTGGGTTATTACTAAAGCTACCAAAATAAAACTAGATTTATAACACAACTAAAAACATTCCTTATATACGATCAAAAAAAAAACGGTTTTTTCCAGTACGCACTTATCCAAGACTCAGGCCAAGTTAAATTCCCTTTAGAGATGGATTTGTCTAAAATTTGGGATATTTGTTCCTTAAGTGTCCATTAGAAGATTGCGTGGAGGGTTTTGCCTAAAAAAAGTATTTCCAGAGATATTATTTTTTCCACTTTCCATAATTTTTTTTTTTGTAAAAAAAATGACTTTCTCGTGGGATATCTTAAGTACTCATTGAGATAGATCTAAACGGTTTTCATTAAAAAGGGAATACTTTTCTTATACGTCACTTATAACTTGAAACTATTTTGTGGATGCGATAATGAGGTAAGTCCAATTAACTTAACTGAAACCATATTCCTCAACTACATTCCTCAAAACCCCCTTTTTTATTTCTTTAAAAACTTCAGGATACACTCTTAAATGTGTCCACATTTAACAGCAATACTGCCCTAGGACAGTAAGTAATATTTGTCGCATAGCGGCGTTTTCACGTCAACCCTGATGTAATATTTTGAAAACGCTGCTATTGACCAATGTCACTTACTGCCCTTTACTTTATCAAGGCAGAATAGTCTCTAAAATACCTTTTTTAGGTATAATTTTTTTATAACTCTAGATACGGCCAATATTCTAAATTTAAAGCAATTTTTCGCAAAAAGTCAAAATTTTAAAGACAAAATAACTTTTTAATAAAAATATTTAAAGTTGTAAAAAAATTATATAAAAAAAAGTATTCTACAGATTATTGCTGTTGAATGTAGACACATTAGGAGTATACCTTAAAATTTTTAACGAAATAAAAGATAGGGTTTTCGAGGAATATGGCTTTAAAGTTAACTGGACTTACCTCATTATTGCAGCAACAAAATAGTTTCAAATTGTTAGTAACGTATAAGAAAAGTATGCCTTTTTAATGATGAAAACCTTTTGATTATCGCAATTAGCATTTTTTCCAAAAATAAATTTTTATGGAAAGTGGAAAAAAATTATATATCTGGAAAAAATGTGTTGAGCAAAGTCCTCCAGGCAATCTTCTAATGGACACTTAAGGAACAAGTATCTCAAATTTTAGCCAAATCCGTCACTCTAGTGAATCCAACTTGGCCTGAATCTGCGCGAATTGGGTCAAAATAAAAATATTTCTGCATACCAAATTTTAAGTCTCTAGCTTGATACATTTTAAAGTTATCGTGGATACAGACAGACAGAACGGCATACATATATTATTTTTTTGTTGATGATTTTGATTTTTTCGGCGTTTTAGGAAAAAATAAGGTGATTTAGGCAACAAAAAATATTTGATTTTTTTTTTCTTACAATTCTTTATGAGAAATTAAAAATAATTAAAACTTTTTAGTGTTTTTAGCCGTTACCTTTTAACTATTAACGCTCGGTATCACTGTTGTATCAACTGATTTGATACAAAAAAAATAAAATAAAAATTAGGAAAAAAAAATCTGGGCGCTAATGGGTTAAAGCAACATGGCAATTTAAGATAATAATTTTATAACGTTAATTATAATAGTAGGTAACATTATTAACGATATTAGCTTTTAAAGTTATAACATTAATAATAGATGGTAACGTTGTGGCTGGCATATATTGGGAAAATAATAATTTACTTAAAACTTGTAACTTACAAGTCATTCCAATGCATACTGTATGAAAATGCATTCAACCATTCAATTTTTTATAATAAAAAACAATAAAATAAAAAACCCACTTGACTAAGTAATCAGTGTAATAATTTAAAATCTTCGCCTAGCGCTTTCGTTATTTAAAACATCATCAGGGTAAGGCCTCGTCAGGGCTTCCTACATCAATACAACAGTTGAACATATATGTATATAACTAAACTAAACAATTTACATTACACATTAAAAAACTACAATCTTAAAAGTACGTAGATGCATGTCATTTAAAGAAGTGAGGTTACGTTGTTCTTTAAATGACATGCATCTAGGTACTTTTAAGATTTTAGTTTTTTAATGTGTAATGTAAATTGTTTAGTTATATACATATATGTTTAATGTAAATTGTTAGTTATATACATATATGTTCAACTGTTGTATTGATGTAGGAAGCCCTGACGAGGCCTTGCCCTGATGATGTTTTAAATAACGAAAGCGCTAGGCGAAGATTTTAAATTATTACACTGATTACTTAGTCAAGTTGGTTTTTTATTATTTCAACACAGTGTACTGTCACAAACCCAAATTTATTCAATTTTTTGTTTATTTCTAAAAATATCCATTAATAATTATAATTATTTAATAATAATAATAATTACACAGGCACACAAAAAAAAAGGTCCGATTCCATAGACGAGATAAACATTTCTATACGTTTTGGGATCGCTGAATCCTAAACTGAGGTTGGGATGACTAGGTTAGATCGCATTTCGTTGCTAACCTTATAAAAGTGACATAATGTTTTAACTTTCCTTGAGATAACCATAAATCCGCCATCAGTCAGATGCAGTGGGCCTCACAAAAATGACTTAATTGACTTTCTTATTAATTTCTAATAGCTTTATTTTGTTTCAGAAATAAAAGTTGGACCTGGTGGACCCCACGATAATCATGTGACCATTGTTGGAGGTATGTTTAAAGGTAGATTACTTTAAAGTGAATTAGGCAGGCCTAATGGAGATTTCTCCCGTTAGATTAGACAGGGACAAAAGTTCTACCCAAAAAGGATAGAAGACATACATACACTCCCACTTCCACCCAACCAAACAAATTCTGTATTTGTTCTTTGTTGAACAAATACAATATTTACTTGGCCGGGCGAAAAGTGTAACTATATTATTTTTAAAAAAGAAATTACTGGCGCCATCTAAATTTTAGTAGAATTATCTTATTCTACAGATTCACATTAGCTATGTTCGTTCGTGCCGCTCACTGCTACACTTTCCGGCCAACCAAATAAATACTGTATTTGTTGTATGAAAAACAAATACAGTATTTATTTGGTTGGCTGGAAAGTGTAGCACAAATGAGATAGAGATAGGGTAGCCGTCCTTTGTTTCATAATTCTAGTTGTAGAGAGCTCCATTAGGCACGCATGTTAACTTTAAAAAATAACTAAACAAAAACTGTTAATTTGAATGCAAAAATTTGTAAAATCTCCAGATAAATCGGTGAAAAGACATATTCAGGTCTATTCACATGCGTAAACAATATTGCTATTTTGGCAGTATTGGCAAAAATCCAACTAACTAATAACTCTTCTCTCTAGAATAGGCATTTCATTTGTTAAAACTGACAAAAACGTAGCCAACATATACATTTATCTGTCTTACTCGCACAGCTTTGTTCTAGTAGAGACAACAATAACAGTTACTGGTAACTGTTATTGTCCATATACCTACTATTTGTTTAGAAAGAAACCGAGATGTTGGCGATACTTTATATTAACGGTATGCGTATTCTAGAGAGAAGAGTTATTAGTTCGTTGCAAAAAACGCATGCGATGTTTGCCAATATTGCCAAAATAGCAATATTGTTTACGCACGTGAATAAACCTGATTGTCCAAGCCTACACAAAAAAATGTCTTAGTAATGGTTAAATCAATTACAAAATTGCTATTTTCCTAACAAGTGCGGAAAGAGGCTCTTTTCCGCACTCGATTGCATTTGCCTGAACGACGCGTAGCGGATGTAACAATAGCATGGTAAAAACAAAAAGAAAATCAAAAATAGAATAATATTATATGTTAATATTATGCGTTGCAGTTTTACCAATTAACAATTTTTAGAAAATAATTCTTTTAAAAATAAAATAATAAAAATTGGGAAAACCGAACAGATATGTCTTGCTGTCGCTTTCTTGTAAATAAGATAAAAAAAGCATATTATTAACAGTATTTCAAGAACAGAGAAGAAGATAAAAAGAAAATTTTAAATCGCTTGGCTTGTGTAATGAAAGTTGAATCACCCTGTATATAGAGCGTGCTACCAAAAAAAATTTTTTTTGCTCTATGCTGCACCGAGAAAAAAATTTATTCGTTGCAGGAGAGTCATTATGTTTCATACTTTAAGTCATCGTCAATTAGTCTGGGTGGGATATTTACATAAGAGACTTAGTACCTATGGTTCATTTACCTTAATAGGAATTACACTGAGATAAATTTTTACATCCACGTGCATGGGTAACTTGCAGCTGCTGCTGATGTGAATTTACACTCGAAGCGTTAATATAAATGCGGTGTGTATTATATTTTTACATCCAGTGTGTAAAGTTTATACCAACGCGTAAATATACGTTTTACCTAAAACCCTTCAATTTATTTTAAAAAAAAATAGAATAACCATTTTGTTAATTTTCTATTTATGAATGGAAAAACTACGCAACAGAAAAATAAAACGTATATTCGTAATCAGCGCTACAAAAAGTACCAATATAAAATAGAAACAGAAAACCTACACAAGTCTTAACAACTCAAAATTTGCAGGCCAGTGTTACCGCCTAAATAAGTAAAATATTATAAAATGTATGTTTTAAGGATATTGTATTAATCACACTTTTTAAATATTTACTTTTAATCAACACTTACTAATTATTTCTTTAAATTATCTAGCACACACAAAATTATACGAACGCTCTTACAAACGTAAACAATTACAATGGTCGACAGCCACCAGACTCGATGAAGCAGAAATTCTGGCTTCTCGTTCACGTGACTATCTTAACGCCCGCGATTGGCTGGCTTGTACATCAGAAGTGTGATTTTTACACTTCGGGTGTATTGTTGCTAAAGGTATGTTTATAAAAATACACTTTCTTGAGCTCCGAGTGTATTGTTGCAGAAGATATGGATGTAAAAATACACACTCTAGGTCAAAATCACCTCACCTGTGTAGTGTCAATCATCAATGTTGATGTACATTTATATAAAGGTGTAAAATTTACACATTTATAGAGTGTATTTTTTTACACCTTTTCAATGTAATTTCTTTTAGTGTAGTTTGAAGAGAGAATAATGGGGGGGTGAGTCTCAGCTCACTGATGCTGGAGTTGCATCTGTCATGAATTGGTGAAAAAAGAGGTGGGAGAGGAGGAGGAGGAGGATGGGGAGGGAGGGATACTTTAAGTACGTAACGCAAAAATGTATAAAATATGTTCAATTATTTTTTACAGTGTAGCTAATAGGCGTAGAAATTGTCCGTGTTCTAGCTGTAGTTGTAAATAGAACAACATTATCGTGGTTAGTATGTTTGGCACTCCTGGGTGAATTATTAATGGCATAAGTGCAGTGTAATATAGAACCAGGGGATATAAACACTGCCATAAATTATTGATTGCACTAATAACTGATTCTCCTTAGACAACGTGGTATGTCATAAGTTAACAATATTACAATGCACTGTAATGTAGTATTAAATATCGCCTTGTCTATTCTAAAATGTTGTATCTCAGAAATATTAACTTGAATAAGAATTAAATTTTTTCTACGATCCCCTATGAAAATGACATTTAGCACACTCTTTTGTTCTTTAGAAAACGCCTCATATCGCACTAGTTTGATATTTTTATATCACACTCGTGTGATATTTATATGTAGGTTTGCCTAATTTTATTTAGATATTTACCTCGTAGATTCTACGAATTTTATTCACCTTGTTTTATAAACCATTTTCCACCTTTCACCACAGCCTTTTATATCTTTTAAGTGTTTTAATCCAAATATTTCTGTTTTTCATGTCAAAAATAGAAACTATAGTTAAAATGTTACTATTTTGACCATAACTGTCTAGTCTAGATAGTCTAGATCTTATAAAAATTACTTAATTTTTTATTTAGTTACCTTACATTATATAAAAACCATCAAAATACACAGCATTTTTCTTATGAAATGTAAAACAGTACAATTTTACTGTCTTATATGACAGCATAACCACAGAAATCTAATTTAATAAGTAAACTCAAGTTTGCATTTATTTAGGAAAAGACAACCCATTAAACAGCTAAGTATTGTATTAAATATAAAACCAAGAAAACTAAAGCTAAATGAAAATCATATTTCCTGTTTGACATACCTACATATATAAATGTGTATGCTCTTTATAATTATGTTACATAAATAAATTAAATTCCTTAAATCAGTCATTTTGAAATTATTCAAAACTAAAGTACTTTGTAAGAAAAAAAAAATGTGCAAATAGATAAAGTAGTATAAAGAACTCTTGCCATAAGTCATTTGGCGCACTCGTCCATTGGAAAACTCCCCGCTTCGCGGCTCTTTTTACAAAATATTGTCCTATGTAATTTGCCCTTTAATATACTATTATTAAACGTGAAACATGTTTCGATAAATATATTTTATCCTCAGGTCTAGCTGAGCCAGCAAGAGGTCATCGGTCAGCAGCAACCCCCATCTTCAGAGACGTGCCGCAACTCATCGGCACCACTATGCTCATCAACTGTCTACTACTTAGCATCCGGAATCTACGGTGACAATATTAGTATCCAATCGCATAAAATCCTATAAGCTGAAAGAGTTAAGGACACCTTGTGGGAGAGATAAAGAATACATTTTAATTAAACTGGTCAACATTTGTGTTATTTGAAGAGACGCGACGCGCGCTGTTAAAGCATGTTGTGCTTTTGTAAATAAATAATTAAAATAAATGTTCAGAAGAAAAGTTGATACTTTTGAAAGTTAAATTAAGTGTCTAAAGTTAAGGACGATATTTGTGTAAGGTATGGTATCTATAATAATATTATTATTATCCAGTTTGAAAATTCATTCATGGTTCTGAACGTCTGAACTTCTTATAGTGAAGTGGTTTATTATAAAATAATTAAAAAAAGGCTTATAATCGACTTCACGTTAATTTTATTATTGAAAACAATTAGTGTGACCGCGGTTTCGCTATAATAGATATAGCATCTACGGACTTAAATACATATAATGGGACATCTTTAACATTCTGGTCATAAATAACACTAAGGACATTACACAATTAATCTGTAACCTAATTTATTAATTGTGTAATGTCCTTAGTGTTATTTATGACCAGAATGTTAAAGATGTCCCATTATATGTATTTAAGTCCGTAGATGCTATATCTATTATAGCGAAACCGCGGTCACACTAATTGTTTTCAATAATAAAATTAACGTGAAGTCGATTATAAGCCTTTTTTTAATTATTTTTTAATATTATTATTATTATGTTATTATTATTATTTAATAATAATAACATGCTCGTTTGGTTTATTGTTTGGTTTAATTCAAAATTGATACCCAAACATTTTAAAAACATTCTAGAAATATGGTATGGTCTGTTTCATCAAGCAAAATAAAAAAATTAAAATCGCACAGTGAATATTTTCAAAACAGATTCGAATATTGGATGTGCATATATACTGCGTAGTTTATTTTATAAAACATAACTATATTCTATACACAAACATATACTATTCGAACCTGTTGTATAAATATTTACTGTGCGATTTTTGATTTACTATCTTGCTTGAAAAAACAGACCATAGGAATATTATTTGTTAGAAGTGAAGAAATCATCAAGCTATTGGCAACAGCTTTGCGAATTTATTTACTGTTGGTAACGAAACAAACTGGCCTATTAATGTAAAAACTAGTAACTTGAAATTTGTTGTTGAATTTAATACTATACAAGTTTGTATATTTGGAGCCCCTATCAACTTTATTTATTGTAATACCATAGGATTAACCGTTTTCGAGAAAAAAATTTTGAAGGTAAGGGAACGTTCAAGTATTATGTAACGCAACCCCCTATTAGAGAGGGGTAGCCAAAATATGAAATCTCTATAATCTATAATAACCAGGATATAAAGTGTATAAATTTTGGTATAATTTGCGTTACGTAATACTTGAACGTTCCCTAAAATAATTTTACTAAAATTTAACGTTTTAAGTACCAAAAATTTAAAATGTTAGAAACCAAAAGTCCAATGATACGACGTGATTGTAAAGGAAAGGAAGCAAATATGGGCTACCCATTTTATTTTTTTCTTGTAAAAAAATAAATATAAGTTTAGTTCCAATACCAAACGTACCCAACGATAGCTATATTAATTAGTCACAACCTGTTATAAATTCATATTAATTAAAACAAATAATAAATTCATTATTTCGTAAATAGTGAGAAGGTGCACTTTTGTGTCGATTTGAAATTGGCCCTAAATATGGGCTACCCCAAAAAATGTGTGATAAATATTAGATGTGAAGTAATAATCAATCTTATTCGTCGTAATAAGTTAAAAGTAAACATTTATATCTAAAATAATAAATGAAATGACTCATAATGTAGAGCGTGGTACATTAAACATTTTTGAAGCTTTGAAGCTACCCATCTCGTGCTGCCTCACCGCTACTATAGCGCGTTCTATATCGCCCTCGCCCCATTGTCTTCTATTCTTGGCTGCTTGCTGATCTTTTCTTGACATCCTAGAAAAATTCTAGGCTTAGGTACATAGTTCTACATAGCCCATAATATAAACACAAGGGTGGCCCATATTGCAAAAATACTCGGTCTATACAACAAAAGAGGTTATATCTAATATTCGTTAATTAGAAGAAAACTAATAAGCACACATCAAAGCCAGATTATGTGGCTTTAATTTGTTGTGGAAATGATTTTCAAAAAAACATTGTTATTTTACATGTAACTGAATTTATAAAAAAAGTTCTGTGACTTGCTGAAAACGACAGAAAATGATAATAAATTCTCAAACGTCAACGAATCTTTACTGTGGAAGTTTAACCTCGCCATTTACGATTTGCGATAGTGCGGTGCAGAGAACTGAATCGGATAGCTGAGAAATCAACCTAGCCCACATTACAAGACCTAGCCCACATTTGCTACCCTTCCTCTACAGGTAAGGTAAAATTTCACGTTTCAAGTAGATACCAAAAATTTAACGCTAAAATGTTGAAAACCAAAAGTCCAATCATGAAGGGTGATTCTACATCAAAAACTTGGAAAAAAAGTTCCTACTAATAAAGGGGCAACATATATGACTAGGAGTGCCGTAAAGCATAAACATTATTGTTGGAGTGGAAGATAATTAGTATATTATATAACTAGTGCAGTCTTTGCCTGCAAATATGAAACACTGGATGACTTTAAACTGTGGACAAAGTTGAAGACAATGTTCCTTGTCACTATAGTGTCACTATAGACATTGTTAATGCAACAAAACACATATTTTTAAATAAAGCACTTAATATTATTTAATAATTTTATCAAATCTTTTTTAAGTACTTAATTTTTTAATGTCCGTCTGTCTGTCCGTCCGTCCGTCTGTCCATCCGATGTCTCGATGTTTCTGAACACGATAACTCAAGAACAAATAATCCGATCGATTTAAAATTTTCAGGAAGAATCAAGTTCTACAAGGGGAAGATCCCTGTTGTTTTTTAAAGTAATTCCCCCAAAATCTAAAAAGTTATAGGGGTTAAACTTATAAAAAAAAATGAAAAAAGCTTAAAGAAAATTCCGATTAATGTAACTTTTTTAGAAAAAATTGCTTTTATTATAAGAAATTCTACCAATTTATAAAAGTAAAACCCCTAAAAACAAAAAAGTTATGGGGGGTTAAACTTTTTTTAAAAATAAAAAAAAAACATTTAAAAAAAAAATATTTTTTTTTCGTTTGGAAAAAAATCTTTTGAAAAAAAATGTATTTTTTATTTTTTTTTGAAAATTATTTATTTTTAAAGTATTTGGAAAAATGCATTTACTGTGAATAGTATATAATGGAATGCGCAGCATTAGATATCTTCACGGCTTGTTTATTATAATAATGAACCGATATTTCTCTATCACAATGCTAGTCTATCCCGTCTTTGGTCTGAGGTTTAAAGTGTGAAGTACGTGACACAACGTGTGAACTGTAAAACTTTTTCAATCTTTAATCAATCATTTTAATGATGGTTTTAGTAACTCCAGTGGCGCAGGTTTTTAAAATTAGAAGCTCTTGGGTTTTAGGTTGAGAAATTGTTTGTCTTGAAAATAAAAAAATATTTTGAAAAACGTACACTCAAAAAACATACACTTTGACGTGTGAAAGTAAATAAAATTACGTTTTATACAGAGATGAACATTTCTTCATGAAATTAAATCTACTTTTCATTGCCAAAATTTGTAAAGAGGCTAAAAAGCACCCTGTATACCGGATTTTTTTATAAAATTCAATAAGGGCATATAATATGAATGGTAATTTTTAACTCTGCAATAATTGTTTTGTAAAGTATGCATATTTTGTTATTTTTCATCTTTTTTAAAAAATTAAAACTGCTCCATCTATTGTTAAATATTTAAACCTGATATATGTCACAACAATCTGACATAACCTTCAATTTTTGTATTATAATTTGTAAATATGTGCTAAAATTAAATAAAAATCTTTTTTAAGTACTGATTTGATAAAATTATTAAATAACATTAATTGCTTTATTTAAAAATGTGTTTTGTTGCATTTACAATGTCGAGTCACAAAAAACATTGTTTTAACCTTGTCCGCAGTTTAAAGCCATACAGTGATTCATATTTGCAGTCGAAGAAAAAGTATAGTCTACAACACGTATGAAATAGTCATTCCGCGCTCGCGGGACCGTCATACTCGCCTGCCGGCTCGTATGACTATTCTGTTGTACCTGTTATTTCTGATTTAAATTATGCAAACGAAGGCTTAAATTTCATTTTAAAAGATCTATCACCGCCACTGCAAGGGCGTAGATGAGGGGGGGGTAATGGGGGTAATTACCCCCTCCCCCCATAGGCGTGGGCGCCTACTTTGTTTGCAGGGCGCCAAGTTTGGTAGAAACCGTCAGGGACACAGTTTTTTTTCTTGTTGGTATTTTTTTGGGCGCCAAGTTTGGTAGAAACCGTCAGGGACAAAGCTTTTGTCTTAGGGTATTTTTTTGGGCGCCGTCATTTTTTTTGTAGGGGCGCCACGTTTGGTAGAAACCGTCAGGGACAAAGCTTTTTTTCTTGATGGCATTTTTTGGGGGGGGGAATTTTTTTTTGTAGGCGCACAAAGCTTTATTTTAGGGTGTTTTTTCTTTTGCTATAGAAGAAAAAGATCTACGCCCTTGCGCCACTGCCATTATATTTTATATTTCGTGTATATATTAATGATGATCCCGGAATAAATATTTTTTTTCTCTCATTTTCAACCAAACTACTTCGATGAAGATTAATAAGCATACTTCATGATCGATTTTTATATTCAGACAATTTTCAATGCACTTCATACTTTTATCTAGAATATTTCTTTATTTAGTTTCACAATGCATATTAATCATAAGTATCTGTAAATACGATAATAGTTTTTTTTTTCTAGGAATTATTTATAATAATTACCCACTTAATAAGAAATGCTTTGAAAAATTTATTAATACTGCTGTCTACGAAAGAATACTTTCCCTACAGACTATTTAATTATAGTTCCTATAAAAATATATATATTGTGGTATCTTTTGGGACGATCATATTCAAGGCCCGGGAGTCGTGGGATCCAGCTCCGTACTTAAAAAAATTTAATTTTTTAATTTTTAAGTTTTTTAAAACAAGACGCGTTTAAAACATAATTATGCTATGATTTGGGGATCTCATATGACGGCAAAGTTTGATAATTTTTTAGTATTTACATATAAGTTGCTGAAAACTTATATAAGTTTTCAGCAACTTATAGGTAAATACTAAAAAATTATCAAACTTTGCCGTCATATGAGATCCCCAAATCATGCGCACCCCGAGGGGTTTTCAGATATATATTACTTTGTTTTGTATTTAACAATTTTAAAGGGTTTGGTTTTTCAGATTTCTAAAAAAAATCATACAGCTATATTTTTTATTTGCTCTTTAAATGTAGAATAAAATTCTACATTTAATAATATAGCATTCCATTTAAAAAAATTGAGTTTTTTATGTTTGAAAATCCAAAAGTATTATATACACCCTTTTAAGATAAGCTTGCAGAATTTTATTCATTTTTGACAAAAGGTCAAGAAATTGAAGCAGGTTTTATCTCATTATTAAAAATGCATTTTTTCTCAAAATAAAATATATCTCAAAAACTATAAACAGTAAACCCATACAATATAATATTAAAATAAAGGTATTTTTATGAAAAATAAGATGACATAATAAAATATATACCATTCCATTAAAAAAAATTTAATCATATGTTACCCACCCTAGGAGGACCATCCTGTATATTTCAAAATATTTTTAGAATGTGCCTTTTTCAAAACCGTACAACTTTTCCCTTTAAAGTTTTTCTCTTAAGTGGATACTTTACTATATATTTACCGAGTCGGCTTCGTTGAGACACCCTGTATATATATATATACTTAAAATTTGCAATATTTTATAAATGATAAGCAGATGGAAGTTTGTGATAAAAAGATAATTGTATTTAATATTTGTAATAAATAATTTTAATTGGTACTTGGAAATCTGTTCCAGTACCGTATTTAGGAGGGTAATTAATATAAGTATGAAATCATAGAGAAGAAAAGAGGACTAAAAGTCCAGCCTGTGCAATATTATTTTGTGACAGAACGGGGCAGCAAAATGACGTAACGCAATATATCTGACCTTGCGCAGTACGCATCTCTATCAGCTGTGAAATGCTGTCGGTCGTAAAACAATTCGTCACCCCAGTATTCATTTGTCTTATCTCCAAAAATCCCCCAGTAAAAATCTTAAAATATCCGAAAATAGAGATATGGCAAATCAATACTGGGGTGATGAATTATTAGTAGTTTGTTTATACTGTCAGTACTATCATATCGTCGTTTGTTTCTGTTCATTTTTCGACTTCTACTGTGTTTTAATTGTTTTTTTTTTGCTGCATTTGTTTATAACTTTAAACATGACCTGTATTGTTGCTTTATGAAGAGCAAAGGGTCAATCCCTGGTGTACTCAAAGTAGGTGTACAAAATCCCGAAATTCAAACACCTCGAAAAATTCTTATAAAATAATTAAAAAAAAAAAACTATTTCGACGTTTCTTCGTGGATATTTATTGTTTTTTGTTGAATTTTTACAATTTTTATTTGACACATAAAATTAAGGTTAAAAATACTTATCAAAAACAACAGTAGTAGTGCGCATGTGTAAGTTTATCTCAAATGCGCTAGGCACATTTATCACAGTATTCCGCAACGGCTTTGAAGGTCTTTCCTTGTCTATGTATGAAATGCAAGTATTTAAACAACTTAATTTATCATTATTATACTATTCACAGCCGTAGCGCGAGAATAGTATTATACGGTAGTTTTGAATTTCCCAAAATCATAAAAAAAACTTCCTTGACAAAAAATTCTTGGGTACAAATGGCACTATGAGTGCAAGACCACCATAACTCAAAAATGAATGAGCTGAGAAAATGGCGTTTAATGTTTTCAGATTTCAAAAGCAGAAAGAAATTCCCAATTACCGTAACTTTTTTAGGAAAAATTACTTTTATCATAAAGTTCAATTCTACCAATTATGAAAATAATCTCACAAAAAACAAAAAAGTTATGGGGACCTAAACTTAAAAAAAAACTCATCATTTTCAAACGTTTTTTTTTTTTTTTTCAAATTTTTTCGTTTTTTGCAAAAAGAAAATAAAAACAGTTTTTTGAATTTTTTTTAATTTTTTTTAATTTTTGTTTTTGCATAAAAGAAAATTTAAAAAAAAATAAAAAATTTTGAATTTTTTTTTTTAAAAAACATAATTTTTCGTTTCGATCTTAAAAAAAAAAGATATTTTTTTATTTTTGTTTTTTGAAAATTATTTGATAAAATGCAATATACCATTTACTGCGATAGTATATAATGGAATGCGTAGCATTACATATCTTCACGGCTTGTTCTTTATTATTTTTCGGATCCCGAAGAGGAAATATTTTGTACAAAATCAAACATTTTTCTACCAAAATGCGTTATATACAATTCTAAACAACTTTTAAACATATCCGTCTGTCCGTATGTCACGTTTTATTGTCCAAACGGCTTTAAATTTTTAGGAAAAATCGCTCGTTGTAACGGCACGAACCTGTTAAAATTAAAAAGAATCACCCCCAAAAAAAGAATGGAGAGCTAAACATTAAAAAAGAAACGAAAAGATCAAGATTCTATATTAAGGGTTCAGTTTTTCGTTTACGTTTACGAAAACAATGAACATGAATTTAAAAAAAAAGCATAAATCAAACTTAAGGTATCATAGTTTATGATTGCGTTGTCTATAAACAATAACGTTATGTATTAACACTAGTTTGCAAATTTTCTCTTACTTTTTGGTGCGCTGAATCCTAATCTAAAACCCAAAATTATTATTTCTGAACTGTTCTCCAGATATACCCTACAAAATACCCAAAAAAAAACCGTATTTATGTTCAAATTTTATTTTTAGGACCACCGTCCTAAAATTTTGTCTCCAAGGGTCTTTTGAGTCAATAAAAACGGATCCTGGCGGTTGAGTGATAATTTGTAAATTTTTAAAATATTTTCTTGGAAAAATTAAAATGGGAAAGCCTTTTAGTATCTGTGCAGTGTATTTAGAATAAGATTTGGTTTTATAGATTCTAAAAACCACCAGATATAGTTTTATATCAAAATAGTTATGTTTAAAAAAATTTATAAGACCATTTTGCGCCCCCCATTTTAATTTTGAGTTTCTAAGACCAGATTCGGAACATTAAAATACAAATTTTTAGGCATAATTTCCTAAAAATTAGAGCATAAATATGCCTTTTATTGGCCATTCGGTCCAGAAATATGAGAAAAAAGTTGAAAAAAAGCTTGCGGAAGTACGAAAAACCAGTGTAAAGTAGTGTCACTAATAGACTCGTAACATAATGCGAGCTTTCGAAAAGCTTTTGATGAATATTCATTCATATCGGACTTAGGTCTGCTACTTTACTGTAAAATGATAACGTGATCTATAAAATATTGCCAGCATAATTCACGGTACACACAGAAAAAGGTTGAACTAAATTAAGTACATCAGTGATGTAACATTACACATTTTGTAATACTTTACATAGTGACCCGGGGAAAAAAGTTCTTGTATGATTATGCATAAAGGAACGTTCAAGTATTACGTAACGCAAATTTTGATCATTTTGGACTTTTTGTCAAAAAAAAAAATCTCAATTTATTTTTCGGTTTACGAAAAAATAATTTATATTTTTCGTTTTTGGTTTCAATGATACCTACATACTATATTGCCCTACTAAGCTAGAGAGCAGTAACTCCATTTTTCACATAACGACATGTTGGTATCAACTTTGATGTAATATTTTGAAAACCCTGCTATTGACAATTGGAGTTACTGCTTTCTAGCTTTCGGGCAGTATAGGGGAAAGTATTATTTTGTTGACAACAGTTTTTTTTCTAAATAGCCTTTATATTCTTAGCAGCTGATCGTACATTTAGGATATTTTGTGCTGAGACAGCACAAAAATAACGTTTTACGTTAGTAATGCTGACGTAAAACGTAAAACGTGAAACTAGGGGAGGCTTAGCCCCCCCCAAATATTCTTGATTTAGAGTTTTAAAAAATTTAAACAAATTTATAATATTTATAAGTATTTTTAAATACTGAAATGTTGTATTTTAAGATGTCATATTATGAATAATTTCTTTTTCTTGGTGTAAATGACAACCTGATATATAAAATACTGCAAACATAATTCATGATAGAGCGAATGTATCTGTAAAATTTAATGTTTTACTCTTGCTGTCAATACGTGAAATGTTACTTTTACGATAAATACTAAAAGCGAATTTTAAAATTTTAGGCTCTGAGTATAGTGAATTTACGAATGATTCTTTATTATTGGTATTAAAATAGCAGTAAATAAATACATTGTAGTGCATTCAAAAATAAAAAGCTTTTTTCGTTAGTCCATAAATACATACAGGGTGATCCATAACTGGCATGCCAAAATTTAAGAGGTAATTCTAGATCCAAAAATATAAAAAAAGTTCCTATAAAGGTTGGTCCGGAAATGAGCCCTAAGGGATCTAGGGCCCTTTAAAATTGTAATAAAAATAAGGTTTTTAATTAATAACTCGGGTACCGTTTAAGCTAGAGCGGCGAGCTTTTGCATGTATACTAGTATTAATAAGGGCAATAAGTTTATGTTAATTTATTTTTTTAATTTATCCAGAGGCGTGCCCAGACGGACAAAATATATGAGGCTTAAAACATTTTTGCCCCAAACTTTTCTATGTGTATGTTTTTTGGATTTGTTGTAAAAAATATAGATTTCTAGAGTAAAAATACATATAAAATATCATATAGTGTAACACTGTAGGAGCAACCGTTATCAAAAAAAATGCAATTAAGAGGAAGTAACATTTTGTGGCACCAAAAACGTTACTTTTTAAAAGGCTATTACTCCTTTAATATTAAATTTAGGTGTTTTGGTGTATAATACTTTTTTGCTCAGTTTTAAATGAAGAATCACCCTGCAGCATTAAAATTTTATTGGTGCTTTTTTTTGTTCCCCATTCAATACGTCATCTTCGAAGGGCCGTAGCTCCCTTAGGGCTCATTTCCGGACCAACCTTTATAGAAACTTTTTTTCATATTTTTGGATGTAGAATCACCTCTTAAATTTCGGTACGCGAGTTCTGGAACAGGCTGTATTTGATACAAATAAAAATACTAAACTAGTTAATAACTATGGTCTGTTTTTTCAAGCAAGACAGTAAATCAAAAATCGCACAGTAAATATTTTTACAACAGGCTTGAATAGTATATGTTTGTGTATAGAATATAGTTATGTTTTATAAAATAAACTACGCAGTATATTCGCATATCCATTATTCGAAACTGTTTTGAAAATATTCACTGTGCGATTTTTAATTTACTATCTTGCTCGATGAAACAGACCATAGTACTTATAAAACGTTATAAAGTCGCTCGCAGAATAACTTTACACTATGATGTTCCAAGAACGCTTTGTATAGAGACTTGAAATTTTGACGAAAAGTTTTTTTCCAAGTTGAAAATCTTTAATTTAATTTAAGTCTGTGTCAAAGAGTTCTTGAAATATCGTAGTGTAAAGTTGTTTTGCAAGCGATCTGCACAATTAAGACTATAAAGGTTAGTTTACATGACATTAAGTCACCACCAGAGTTGATACAGTGTCGGACAACAGGAATTTTAAATTATTTTTTACTTTTGGTGAGTTTCTTTAGGGGCTGTCTATATATTGCGTAACGCAATTTTTCAAAAAAATTTACCCCCCCCCCTCCCCTCTGTATAACAAACTGTCACATAACGCATAACAATATAAAAATTTTGTTTCGCAATAAATTTAACTGTATTCTCACTATTGATTCGTTTTTCTCGACAAAACAAACATGAACCTAAAATATAGTAACATAACCTTAAAAAAAATTTACACGAAAAAATCACTCAAACTTTAAAAAAATATTCATAATCAATATCACACAGGGAAAAAATACTAGGTACCTCTTTTTACACTGAGTGTCACATATAACACGTATATTGTTTATGCACAGGTACACAAAATAGTACACACATTGGTATTAGGTGAGTACACATGAAAATGTATCATCGCCGATGATTCATCGGCAAGATCACGCAAGAACAGGTCCGTAAGATTTTTTTTAATATCAATGTCAACAGTTTTTTTACTGATTACAATATTATTTAAATATGCATAGTTTCGTCAATTTTTGTGTGAAAAAGGGAATTATGGGCCACTAAATAGTAATTTATGTTGAAATAAAAGTACATCTGCCAAGCTTAGGAAATAAACATTAAATTTATTAAATTTTGTTATGTAACGTTTACCTAGACCCCCCTGTCACAAACTGTAACAATTTCTCTGCCCCCCCCTAGGCGCGTTACGTAATATATGGACAGCCCCTTAATACATACATATGCCGAATAAGATTATATTTTTTTATGAAATTCTGTTCTTTTTCTGAACCAACCTGTATTTGTTTTTTAATTAAGTATATTTCATACCTATAAGTGTTTTCTATGAAATTTAATTAAAATCCACATGTATTCGCCTATTTTATTGGTACAGTGCTTTCGAAAAGGAAGCACGTTCGGGTCATGAAATTAGTGCTGGTCTCGTGACTGCCACCTCGTCCCCTGTGTTTAGACAATATATGGGTCATCATCAAATATGGTTAAACAAAAATGAAAAATAAAAAAGTAATTTTTTGTAATCCTTGCTTTTATAAAAGGGTAAAAAAATCATTCAGACTATAATGTATTAAAACCCTTTGACAACCGCAGCATAAATTAAAAAAAAAATCCATTTAAAAACAAAAAAGTTATAGGAGGTGCCACTTAAAAATTAAAAATATTAAAAATACTTGGAACTAAGAGAAGTATTCTATGGAATGCGAAGAATTATACAGGTTGTCCCATTGGATGTATAGATTTTAATTTTTTTTCTGGACATCTTGTATATCTAATAAAAAAAATACTACAGATTTTATGTATGTATATTTAGGAATTTATATAAAGACAAAAAACCTTTAATATTAAAACTAAATTGCCTAAAAATCGAATTTACCTCTCAAAAATGTTAAAAAAATATATATTATTTTTTTCTGGATTCCCCGTATATCCAATAAAAAAAATTTAGTGGTTTTTATTTGGGACATATTGGGCTACATGCACAATGAAAAAAAAATTGCCTTAAATGAAGCAATGTAGTGGATTTTCAAACTTAAAAGGGCACAGCTTCGCCTTTTGAAAGAAAACTTTCTGATTTTATTTGTGGTTATCCATTTACTATCCCTGTCGAGTTAAAAAGATTTAAATAAAAAATCCTATATAAAAATTCTAAAAAAAAATCAGGCATGATACTCTTACCGCATTGAACAAATTTAAGGGGTCAGACTTCCAAAATTTTCAATTTGAAATTTTGGTACTCCTGAGATAAAAAACCCCATTTTCGGTATCCACTTTAATAGGCCATAACTCCCTTAGTAGCGATTTGTGGGTCTAGTTTTATATAAACTTTTTTTTATATTTTTGATGTAGTATGTGTACCTTTAAAGATGGTCGCGAGTTTTGACACACCCTGTATATCTTTAAAGCTTGTTTTGGTTTGCAATTATCTAGGCTTGAAGTAACTGCTTTTAATTAAACTCAGTTAAAATTATAGCTAGAACGCTATTTTAAACTTTATTTTCTAATTGTATTTTTATTCTGCTATTTATTGTTTTAACACACAGAATATGTAGGAACCTGTTTTATCGATACCTCACTTCTAAAAAACCATTCTGAACGTGAAAACAAATTTTCTCAACTACTGTATTGTACTGTACTGTATTTTAAAAATAGGTCAATTCAACAAGTCGATGCGTTATTGATTCAATTAGGTAGTTTTTAATAAGATATTTACCTCCCGTTTAATCACACCTTTACGTAAACGCACTTTTTTGCAGCATCTACGACTATTTATTAATAGGGAGGTATATTTTATATTTATACCGTATAAAAATAATCCTATTGAACAACGGTGTTTGGACTACCCATGATACTCGATATAATCACGCCTACGGTCGTCTTATTTTGGACATTAACAAAGTAGGCGTGTGAATGGTCGTGATTATATTATCATGGGTAGTATCTATGCTATAGGGTGTGTCATAGAAAAACTCCGTATTGTGATGTCAGGAAAAACTTGAAGTAGAAGAATAATGACTTTATTTAAAAACGGATTCGTGAGCGATTACAATTTTTGTCAAAAACTGTTTGTAAAAGTCCCAAAAATAACCTAAAATCAAAAAATCCGGGGTAGTTTGACTTCCCATTTAAAATATTTAAGGCACACCGTGCATGTTTTACCTCGTAAATTGATTTTATGGAATATATTAATATGCATTGAGGAACAAAAAAACTAAACTCAAAGACGTTACTAAATATTTGAGAAAAACTAATTGTTGTATTATTATGAAGCTGAAGTTTGCAACGTTTTTTTTGCAAAGAAAATTCAAATAGTATATTAAAGTACTAGTTTTATAACATACGTTTTTAGCGCACGAGTACAAGTCTAGAAAATAAGCCGCTTGCGGCGAGTTTTCTAGAGTACTAGTGCGCTAAAAACGTGTTATGGAATTAGTACTTTAATATACTATTTGAATTTTCGATGCAGAAAAACGTTGCAAACTTCAGCTTCATGTATTATCCCCACTCCCAAGAAATTTTTTCACGCGTTTATAGGTAATATCCATTCAATCTGAGAATGCGACTCTGGCGTCACAGCGCGTGAATTAAATAGCTCTCTGTAGGGTAATTGATCCATTCAATATTATATAATTTTTATAAAATTTGTGATATATTTTATCAAGTACCTACTGTAAAATATTAGAAAATTTTGTTATCTTAGAAAAATAAGGGTATGAATATAAATATTATAGGGTATGAATATAATTATTATAGTTCTGTAAAATATGTAAATAATTATAATAATAATAATTAATTAATTAATTATCATTATTCTTAAAAAATAATAGGTAGTTTTAAGTAAGTGGGTAAAACTTAACTCACCTGTACACTATAAGTATACTATTGTAAAAGTAAGATTCACAGCTATTAATAGGATATTATCATCCATTTTACCGTGGTAATTTGATATTACGGATCAATCACAATAGAAAATTACCATGTTAAAATATGTGATTGATGCGCCGAAAAAGTCCAAATGTAGAAATGTACATCGAAAACCGCAAAAATAAAAAAAATTGTTTTTTTTTGCTAATATACCTTTTCGCTTACATACAGGGTGATCCATAACTGGCATGCCAAAATTTAAGAAGTGATTCTAGATCCAAAATATAAAAAAAGTTTCTATAAAGGTTGGTCCGGAAATGAGCCCTAAGGGATCTAGGGCCCTTTAAAATTGTAACAAAAATAAGGTTTTTAATTAATAACTCGGGTACCGTTTAAGCTAGAGCGGCGAGCTTTTGCATGTATACTAGTATTAATAAGGGCAATAAGTTTATGTTAATTTATTTTTTTAATTTATCCAGAGGCGTGCCCAGACGGACAAAATATATGAGGCTTAAAACATTTTTGCCCCAAACTTTTCTATGTGTATGTTTTTTGGATTTGTTGTAAAAAATATAGATTTCTAGATTAAAAATACATATAAAATATCATATAGTGTAACACTGTAGGAGCAACCGTTATCAAAAAAAAATGCAATTAAGAGGAAGTAACATTTTGTGCCACCAAAAACGTTACTTTTTAAAAGGCTATTACTCCTTTAATATTAAATTTAGGTGTTTTGGTGTATAATACTTTTTTGCTCAGTTTTAAATGAAGAATCACCCTGCAGCATTAAAATTTTATTGGTGCTTTTTTTTGTTCCCATTCAATACGTCATCTTCGAAGGGCCGTAGCTCCCTTAGGGCTCATTTCCGGACCAACCTTTATAGAAACTTTTTTTCATATTTTTGGATGTAGAATCACCTCTTAAATTTCGGTACGTGAGTTCTGGAACAGGCTGTATATAAAATGCAAAATACGACAGTTTTTATTTTGTGGTGAAGTCAGTTTCAATAGCTGTCAATCAGACTGTATACAGTGCAGGTCAAAAGTCACTCCCTTAACTTGTGAACGAATTGGCATTTTAACTTCAAGTTTGGAACACGTCACTGGAACAACATGAGCTATCTTTCCACACACATTTGATATTTTTACCTCATAAAATGTGAGCATGGGGGTGTAGAAGGTATTTTTTTAATGAAAAGGGGGTCGTGTGATACATTATTTGTAAAAATCCACTTCTTTAATATACCTAGGTCTTTCTTTTCAACAGAAACCACACAAGTCCGCTGTTTTTGGACATGTGGGGTTTCGGAAATATGTTATTCAAATATCCTAAAATTTGCTTCAGAGAAGTTTTGACAAAAATTCTCATTTTCAACAGTATTTTAACCCACTCAGAAAAAAATACACGGTCGTGTAGACTTACAAATCTTTAAAATGATGTATTAAAACAACCCAAATTCGTTCAAAACATTAGAAGGGAGAGACTTTTGGACCCCTAGGGGTCCAAACAGAGCTCTGTATAAAATTAAACGTATTGGTTTGTTAAAAAAACAACTTTTTAATTTGTAAACAAAGTGTATGTCAATTGTTATTATAACGAAATGTAAAAATTATGTAAAATGTTAAAATAAGAGCTATAATTAAATGTAAATAAAAACTTACGAAACTAGTACTGTAAAAAGTAATGCTTTTCTGAACTAGTATAGACAGTTTAAGTACGATTTTATTGAAGCCAATTATATCCTTCAAACGCCATTTTTAACGTACTAGACGAAAATTAAAGGAAAAACGAAAATGGTAATAGGATAATGCTTAGGAAAACACTAAAATTACTTGACAGATTTTAGGCTAAATGAAGGAAGAGGTATATTATCAAGCCTAAAATATATACAGTGTACGTACAGTGCGTGTTTAAAGTTTGCAACTTTTAAGCTTTTTATCGGCTTAAGATATCAACTTTAAATTTAGGACACTTCACATAACCCAAATAATTTTTTGGTGTATATTTTATATGTTTAGGGGACACAATGGAGGCAGGGGGCAAAGGGGGGAAATTTTTAAATGAAAAAAGGGTCGTGTGAAACATTATCTTAAAGCTTATTAAATTCGGTTCTTGACCATATTTTTTTTTATTTTTATTTTTTGAAGACCTGTGTTAAATTTTAATTTTTTTGTTAAAAAGTGCGAATTTATTAGACTTTTATTATTTTGATTTATTTTATTTAAAGTTAGTTTAAAAGTGTACACTTTTTTATCATTAAATTTTGCCGTAAATTCCCATTTTCACCATTCTTTTAATCCCGTTAAAAAAATGTTGGAAAAAATGAAAAATGTATGGTCGAATAGAATTTTATTTATCTAGAATGATGTGTCACACTTCCCGCCTTCCTGCTTAAAAAAATCCTCTTGTCCCCTACCCCCATATATAAAATATATACCAAAAAATTATTTAGATTATGTTAACGAAGTTAATAATCCAATCCTCTTGAGTTATAGAGTTATTAACCGGAATTTAGTTGTGATTTTCCGTTTAAACGCCAAAGATTTATAAGTACCGATATTTACAACCGCAAGCAAACAAAAACAAAAAAGTCCCCATGCTCTAGTCATATAACTATTTTCACTAGCCACACATCCGTGTGTCGAACAATAGTGTTGTTTTTTCCTAAAGGCTGGCAATAAAGTAGTGGCTAACTTCAATAAGTAGTTGTTATTTTCGGTACTCATATTATGCAAAGACGCTGGATTTAATTGGTACCGTCAACCGAGGTAACTTCGGACGGTGTAGATGACTTTTTGGACACTTTTTCTCGAAACCTTCTGAACCAAAACACGTATGCACAAGATGTGGGTTTTAATTCCACAAGGTGTGCACACAACCCTACAACTTGTGCACACGTGCTTTGGTTCAGAAGGTTTCGAAAAAAAGTGTCCGAAGTCACCCACTCCGTCCGAAGTCACCCACTCCGTCCGAAGTCACCTAGTTTGACGGTATTAAAAAATACCGTACTTATAACTTCGGCATTTATTTATCGTGTAAACATAGTCAGTGCTTAAACTTCAGAGTTTAATAGTATATTAAAGTACTAGTTTTATAACATTCGTTTTTAGCGCACGAGTACAAGTTTGGACTGAAAACGAGCCGCTTGCGGCGAGTTTTCTAAAGTACTTGTGCTCTAAAAACGTGTTATGAAACGAGTGCTTTATACAATTTTTTCTATTTTGCTCTAAAATTTAAAAAAACTTACATTTAAATTAATGACTGATTTAGAGATTTTTGTTTTGGGTTGGCATTACAGTTTACACTATGTTTAAAATTCTAAGAACAAATGATATTTTGATATATTTTACAGTCATCTCTTCTTTTTTCACTGCAATTAACCAGTCCACAATTTTAACACGGTAAAAAATAACCCAAACACAAAATTTTGTAAAAAATGAAACTTTAAATCGACATTGACATTTGCACGCAAAACGTCAAGAGATAGGCTTTTGTATGTTGCCAACCCAACAGAAAAAAAGTAGAGACCTCTTATGGGCCTATAAGAATACGCAAAATGCGTGTGATTATGAGCTTATAAGAGTCGTAAACTAGAAAAAAGCAATATGTTTACACTTCCCTGTAAAAAGTAAACTGAATATTCGGTTTAAAATTAATAGGAAATCGAAAGTTATTATCCAATACAACTGTACTTTATTTTTGTTAAAAACACGCAACATTTCATGTTCGTCCTTAAATGTTAAAGTAAGTGACTAGAATTATAGTGTTTTTAGCAAAAATTAAAGTACATAACTTTTTATCGATTTGTAACTAAATATTAAGTTACAAATGGATAGGAAATTATGACCCTATACAAATGTACTTTAATTTTTGTTAAAAACACTATAATTTTAAAGTCACGTACTTTAATATTTAAGGACGAACATGAAATGTTGCGTGTTTTTAACAAAAATAAATTACAGTATACAACTGTAATTTATTTTTGTTATGTTTGTTATCCTATACAACGATAATAACTTCCTATTTTCTATCTATTTGTAACTGAATGTTCACTTTACTTTTTACAGTGTTCCTTTCCTAAAAATTGTCCTGTTTTGGCACATTAATATGTGAAAAATGTTGACTGTAAATAATGTAAATATTATATAAATAAATACATATCTGTTATCTGATCTTAAGTAATTCTGTGTTTTATGAAAGATTAATATGTAGGGGCAAATTCACCACTATTCGACCGACGTCATTACACTAATATACAGGGTCGCCCATTTATCATGGCAATCCTAAATATTTTAATAACTAATATATATCAAAGAAAGTTATAGGAGTTTAATCGGAGAACAAAATGGTGCAAATTTGATATGTTTAGGAGACACAACAGAGGCAGGGGTACAAGGGAGTAGGTAAAATGCGAAATAGAATGGTAATAAGGGATTATTATACTATTTACTGCGCCTGCGCTAGAATAGTATTATACGGTAGGTTCGAATTTTCCAAAAATTTTAAAAATCGTCCTAGACAAAAAATTCTTGGATAAAATTTTTTTCATCTGTCCATTCGATTATCTGATGTCAAGATTTTTGTAGTCAAGATAACTTACGAACGAATAATCCGATCAATTTGAAATTTTCAGGAAAAATCAAGTTCTATGAGGGGAAGATCCCTATTGTTCTTGAAAGTAATCCTCCTAAAAAAAGGAGGTTAAATTAAAAAAAAATCGAAAAATGGTGAAAGAATTTCCGATTAACGTAACTCTTTTAGGAAAAATTAATTGTTAAAACATTGAAACAAATTGAACAATATTTTGAAGTCTTTTTTTTTGATTTTTTTTTTTGAATTTTTTTTTTTTTGAAAATGCAATATACCATTTACTGTGAATAATATATAATGGAATGCGTAGCATTACACATCTTCACGGCTTGTTTTGTGGTGAGGTCAGTTCAAATATTGGTGAATTGGGCCAATTCAATTGGCCTTTACCTACATTTCGTCTAGTATGAAGAAAATCGATTTTAGAAATATTCTTAATAAGTAATAATAATGACTTATATTGGAAATGGTGCCAAATCATATGAGTTATAGAATTATAGGCAAATAAATGTTAAGAAAGCATTATATAGTTGTTTTATTTAATTTTATTTCAAAAATAATTAGATATATATATATTGGTTTCAATAACGATATTTTTAAATATAATAGACATATTTACAATATATATCTACAATAATGGAGCTCTCTACAACTAGAATTATGAAACAAAAGACGTCTACCCTATCTCTATCTCATTTGTGCTACACTTTCCAGCCAACCAAATAAATACTGTATTTGTTTTTCATACAACAAATACAGTATTTATTTGGTTGGCCGGAAAGTGTAGCACTGAGCCGCACGAACGAACATAGCTAATGTGAATCTGTAGAATAAGATAATTCTACTAAAATTTATGGCGCCAGTAATTTCTTTAATAAAAATAATATAGTTACACTTTTCGCCCGGCCAAGTAAATATTGTATTTGTTCAACAAAGAACAAATACATAATTTGTTTGGTTGGGTGGAAGTGGGAGTGTATGTATGTCTTCTATCCTTTTTGGGTAGAACTTTTGTCCCTGTCTAATCTAACGAGAGAAATCGCCATTGTAGAAAAATACTATTTATTCATAATTTTTTCATTTCAAATTTTGTTGTTTTTTTATTTGATTTTAACTTTTCATTTTTCTTTCATTAAATTCTTTTAATTGTTTTTAAATTCTTTCGTTTTATTGGCAAGATATATTTTAATTGATTTAAAATATATTTTTTTTTACCTTTCGCATATCTACAGTTTGTGTTATAAGAAGAAGTCATCGCTGGAATAAGAGAGTCAGATAAGTATTAAGTAGTAATTATATTCTTATATTAACAAACGTAAGCATATGTTTGGTGGCTCGCTACCCAAATAGCAAACATACTGCTATTTGTATCTGTTACGTCTCCAAATAATAGTGTGTGGTTCTAAATTAATGTCTTAGATAATTAATATTTTCTGCTTTAATTGGGAACAACGCGCTATTACAGTATAATGTAACATACTGTACTGTCCAAACTTTAAATTCAATAGTTTGTAAATCCATACACAAAACCGGACAAAAGTTAAATATATTTCACTTCTAAACAAGTTTGGAACAACTACCAATCTAAATTTACCAACATTTATAAATAAAACAAAGGGACAGTGACCTAATTAATGGACGAGTTAATCTATCAAGTACCTACCTACACCAAAAACTACAATCCAAAGAAATTTACTTAGGTAGGTAGAATTAGGAACTAAATATGTAGGGATATTTTTTTAATTTTACTTCAATTTACCAACATTTTCGAAGTGGTTAGAGAGAAGCAGAAAACCATTGGGCAACATTTTTAAATACTCTCTTGAGGAATGTCCTAAAAATCTAGACCTGAGAACGTACGTAACTTAACCCGGAAAACTTGTTTTTGTGGATAAAGGGAGTAGTAAAATTGTAAAAAGCAGTGCTATTCTTATTTAAGATTTATAATTTTGGCGAAGGCGCAAGTATATACTTTCCAAAGATTCAAATTTTTGGTATTTTTAAGTTCAAAATATTATTTTTTATAAACTGCAGTTCAACTAGAAACTGAAGCTCCCCCGGAGGCTTCTAAAATAGATATTAAATAAAACTGTTTGTTTTTTTAAATAAATAATATTTTAGATACTTAAATGGGCGTAATTACGCCCTGCACGGTATTCCCTTACTTTCCCCTACATACGTGAATAAATCAGAGTAAATTGTCCTGAAAAACAATGAATGATAAAATTCAAATTGAGTCTGAATTTTGCGGTATTGTTAACATTTGGAACGTGGACCCATAAATAATGCCAATATGGTAGACAATTGGCCTTCGTATAGAGAAGTGTAACTGAGCTTCTCATATATGTGATGAGTATAGATAAAGAACTATACAGGGTTATTCTTTTAAATGGTACACCCCCCTAACTTTTGAACGGAACTTTAAATTTGAAATTTGCATATCACACAACAACTATCATTTTCAATTTTTTTTTTATTTATTTTTTTTTTTCGATAAGGTGGCGCTAGGAAGGCAGAGAGTGAAAACTTTTAATGGCAACGGAAGTCCTGTGAAATAACATTTTTAAGACATTGAAATCCTCCGTTTCGCTGTATATGTATGTAGTTATGTTTTAAACATTTAATTACAAAATAACAAAATGTCCAAAATTAATTTTTTAAAAATATTAAAAATTTTATCAATTTTGAAGAAAAAAATAAATAGTTACATGGTTATGTCCAAAAACTTTTATAATGTTTATGTCTTTTTAGCCCTGAAGAAGCTTAAATATTAGGTGAAACGTTGGCATTATGTAATGCAATAATGTTTTTATTTGCTTCATTTCCGAGTGTTTATCACAAATGACCCTAAATAAATTTCAAGAAGCATCCTGTAGGAAATATTATTATAAACAAAAATATATGATATGTCGTAGAAAATAGTTATTTATGGTACTAGTGGGTAAAGTAAGATATTGCCCATGAGAAAATTAACCTGCAAGGCGTCAGCCAAGCAAGTTAATTTTCGAGAGGGCAATATCGGTTTACCCATGAGTGCCATACAAGGTTTTATCCAATAAATAGCTTAGGAATTCATATTTTTATTAAAAATTTTAATAACATTTACAAGAAAATAATTTGAAAAGTGACAGTTGAGTGGGTAAAATAAATAATTATCCACTCAATAAAGTAAAAGCCACGCGGGGGTTATTATTGAGTTTATCTATTTAAAATAAAGCTGGTAATTGTCTTATTATCTGTATGTATTGGATAAAAATATTTTTTATTTACCTGGACTCCTCAAATTATGAATGTATGCATATACATACATATACATACGTATTTCGGTGAGTTCAATTATGCGCATTATTTGGGGGTGAGTGGTTTTACGGCAATAAATTAACATTCCGACCGGTTTCACAAAAGGACTACGCATAAAATGTGACCAGCGATGGACGTGGTATTGTCCACATCAGCCGTGGCAAGTATCTACATACCTCATATGCCCTACAGTCACTGACAATTGTACTAGGATGCTTGTGACACAATTGTGCCCAGCATGCTTTTGACACAGGGAAATAGTGATATATGTACCCAGGTAGTCGGTATACCCGTTATTGAAATCGAAATCATTTAGTACATTTTTGGATTTAGATTATCCTAATCCAATCCAATTCCAATAATGGCATTTTCCTAGGGTAGTTTGCCAGCTCCATCTACTATTATTTACGGCCTACACAAAACCGTCTCATCTTGTAGTGATGTTTGCGCAGGCGCCAACTTATAAAACATCTTTGAAATTCATAAAAAGTTAACCACGTGTACAACGAAATTAATTGAATTTAAATTTAACATCACATATTAATAATCACGACTCAGTTAAAATTTTACAATTAAACGAACACTTTCACGACATTACATAAAATAAAAAATAAAATTAATCAAGTCCTGTGCATATCAATGATTGCAATGCTGATGCTGGAGTATATCCGCCAAAGCCGTCCCTTACAAAGACCACGCTGCACCTGTCAGATTATCCTGATAATGCATGCCTGCCCGCCTGTCCTTCTGTCTGTCTGACGCAGTGGCGGATCCAGGAAATGGAAGTAAAAAGATCACCATATCACACCCGTGTGTTTTGTTTTTAAAATCTGTGGCTATTTTAATTCAATTCAATTAAATTCAGTTTATTTAAATAGATGAGAAACAATAAATTTTTTACAACATATTCGATTTATATTACTTTACAATTTTGTTTAAGTTATTGTCCTTAAGTTTAACTTAAGTTATATTAATATTATAATATACCTTAATTAAGTTATATTACAATATTTTTAATTTTAAAAAATATCCAGAAATATTACATTTACGTAAATTTGAAAAATTAATATGTGAAATTTGTCCCAACTTCCCCACACCTCCTCTACTATTTTTCAGAAAAATGAAAGTAACTTCCAGCGCCGCAGGCCAAAAATTTTACGAATTTAAATGGTCCACTTGAACACGCTATATATACCTTAAAAAAGCTCGTTTTGGCGTCCCTTACTGCTTTTTCTGGGTAGGAGGCGTCAACCTCACTTTATTTACGACCCTGACTATATCATGAAAATGCTAATCTTGATACTATGACGTCAGACACGTGGAAGCAATTTAGTTTTTTCGTTCACGTCAACGGCGTTTATATTTACAAACCGACAATAAGGGCCCTTTTCGCCGGAAGATCACTTTAAATTCCACATAGTAGTTCAAATGTTCTTTTATCTCATGAGAACAGTTTGAAAACTGCTGCTTTTGCTTCAATGAAAAATACACGTCATATGTCAAAATTACTTGTCAAAATTATTTAAACATTAAAAATTGATAAAATAAATAAATATGGGTGATTATACCACTGTAAATAACCCAGAATTTTACTGGGGGCAAGGAGGAGAATCTTCAGGCAATAATCAAGGATATTACGGCCAAGAATATGGACAGTTTGAGAATCAGCAATTAGGTGAGAACAAATTTAACCATAGACTCCTAAATTATATGTGTAAATCAACTTATTTTTACAGATTTTAAATCCGCAGAAGATTATGGAGACCAAAGTTTTAACAATTATCCAACACAAATGTATAACCCCACAGAATTCGAGGTTAGTCCACAGGGAACAGATGAATATGATGAACCTCCACTTTTAGAAGAACTAGAAATTTATCCAGACCGCATACTAGAAAAAGTATTAGCTGTTCTAAATCCTTTACGAGCACATAGCTTAGCCGACGATGCAGAGTATTTAACAAAAGAGACCGATTTGGTGGGACCTATAATGTTCTGCTGTGTTTTAGCTGCAAGTCTGTTTGTGTCTGGAAATAAAGCTCATTTTGGATATATCTATGGTATTTCAATGACATCATGTATATTAATGTACTTTTTACTAAGTCTTATGACACCAGCTAGTGGTACTTTTACTTTAACCACTGTAGCAAGTATTTTGGGGTATTGTTTAATACCTGTCGTGGGTTTATCGGTGTTAGGAATATTTTTCCAACTGAAAGGACTGATTGGAATTGTGTTATCTGGACTCATTGTAATTTGGTCTAGTATTTCAGCTTCCAGGTTATTTATTGCTGTTTCTGGAGATAAGCAACAGCAACCATTAATTGCTTATCCCTGTGCTTTAGTATATGGTGTATATATTTTGTTAGTTATATTTTAAAGTTTTTTCTGTCTTGATAAAATATTCTTAAAATGTTTTAAAATTGTTTTATTTACCATGTTTACTCATAGTGCTAAATACTGGGATTTATAACTCATATTATTTGAATTATATGAAAAAGAGAGATCTCTCAAAACAACAGAAAATGACTAACTGCTTTTGGGATTTATAAATACCAGTAGTTAGGGCTATGTAAATGTAATTTTTTTCACTTTAACTTGTAAGTTAACATAACTGTCAATTATACCTGGGGGGTTAACTGCTACCAGAAAAGTGTACAAAAGAGTTCCACTAATGCATAAATTCCCCTGAAATCCTCATGAGATCTCCTGAATTCCTCATGACTTCCCCTGAATTCCTTGTGACTTCCCCTGAACTCCTTGTGACTTCCCCTGAATTCCTCGTGACTTCCCCTGAATTCCTTGTGACTTCCCTTAATTCCTTGTGAATTCCCCTGAATACCCATAAACTCTCCTGAGTTCCCGAAGGGTGTACAAAAGATTTCCCCGGCGGTTAACCCCCCAATTATACCTATTTATTTTAACAGTTTTTTGCTTTAACTAATTATTACTTACAGAAATGCAATATATCCAATATCCATTATGATTGTACGAAATCAAGCCATTGCCATTTTTTTTTTCTTTGGTAACAGCACCAGTTTGCAGCAACTGCTTTTTACGTTTGAAAACTAAATACTTTTGTGTTCTTCTTCTTCTTTTTTTGGCCTTAGCTTTCATAAGCCATATCAGCCAGTTGTCCGGTTACTTTTGTGTTGAAAACAACCTCATAAGACACAAAATGATTCCTTCATTTTTGCGTAAGGATCATTATACATTGCGAAGTTACCATATGGCCCAAATTAAAAAAAAAATGATCAAAAGTCCTTCAAATCAATTTTATTTAATTTTTATAATTATATACGATAAATGTATGCGTAATTTCCATAAATTAATAGCTAATCTATAAAAAAGAATGTAATATTAATAAACAGGGCCCGGAAACCTTTATGGACAAATTTAAACATTATTTTAAACTTAACACTACGCCCACTAGATGGCGTTGTACGAGGTAAAATTAGGTTGCAACAAAAACAGTTCTTAACCTAAATAATGAAAATTAGTACTTGACGGTTTTAGAAATCGCTAAAAATATATTTATTATTAAAAAAAAATAAGACTCGACCCCTTTAGGGAGTAGAGCTACCCATTTTTATATATTTTTCAATAACCCGATATAAGTTGGTACGTGCACCATGGTGATTTTGGGGCTAGCCGAAAACGAATTTAATATTAAACTAATTCTTTCTTCAACCCTTAAGGGTGTAGAACCACCCCTTTTTATATTTTTTACGTAAACTGGTTTGGACTTTTTGGTTTGGACCAAACCAAACATAAAATGTGCGGGGAATATTAGTAAACTTCGACTTTTGAAGAATTTCGAGTTATAGAGGTTTGACTGTAGTAATAATGATAGTATTTATTACCAATAGGTAACCTAATACATTCTTGCTAATACAGAATATTACAATAAAAATAATACACAATATCACAATAAAAATAACTTTTTAATATCAGTAATCATATCACAATCATATAATATTTTACCCTATGATCCGTTTCATCAAGCAAGAGAGTAAATTAAAAATCGCACAGTGAATATTTTCAAAACAGATTCGAAATTGTGCGAATATACTACGTAGTTTATTTTATAAAACATAACTATATTCTATACACAAACATATACTATTCAAACCTGTTGTAAATATATTGACTGCGATTTTTAATTTACTCTCTTGCTTAATGAAACAGACCATAGTAGAAATTTAGAATAACGTAATTCCAATGTTATAAAGCTGTATAAAAGTAAAAATCAGCAACACAATGTCGTATTTTTATAAAACAATCAGGGTCTCTATTCTTGACCATTCGCAACAATAATTCGCATGCGCTGTTGCTAAGGAAACTAATATGTGCTTGGTTGTACCTTAGCAACTGCGTATGCGAAATATTTAAACTTATGGTCAAGAATAGATTTGTGCTCTTTTCCACGCCACCCAGGAGGTAAAGCACCAGGCGCGTTACGGTTAACGTGCCGTTCCCCACTGAGGAAACCCCAGTAGGCCTATACACGTGGCTGTAGGACTCATACAGCTTAATTTTGCCCTAAAGAAAACCTGGAGCGAGGATAGCTCTATGGCACTCAATTGACTGTCTAGTCCTAGGACCAGAGTCATCTCTTGGAAATCAAGAGAGCAAGCAGAAGCCCTGATGACCTACAACCAACATTCGCAGCCATTTGAGTCTTCTTTTGTCATCTTTTTTAGATACACTGGCGTTGCGTTGTTGTAGAGTGGGGACAGACTTCTTGCGGTCGCTTCTAATCAGTGCTGAATTTATTCTACGCTCATGAATGAAAGAACAGCTACTTTATCCCAGAGGTAAGGTCATGTGTATGTCGTGGTCATCTATTCTTTAGGAAACTTCTTTTTTACAAACACATGTACTTCTAAAATTGTCCTTCGGAAACCTAAAACATACAAAAGTATAAAGAAATATAAATGTCTATTATTCTTTTTCAGTATGACTGTAAGGTATGACTGTAAGAAAAAAGTAAAACTTACCAATTTAAGCTTGATGGAACTTCTTTTTTACAATTGGTTGTAGGACTCGTACAGCTTAATTTTGCTTTAAAGAAAACCTAAGAGCGAGAATGGCACGAAGGCCCTCAATTGACTGTCTGGTCCTAGGACCAGAGTCATCCCTATGGAAATCAAGAGAGCAAGCAGAAGCCACGATTCCTCCAACCAAAACTGGCAGCCGTCTGTTTGTCTGTCATGTGCAGAGCCCGGGCAGTTGGGAGCCATGAGTCATGTACTTCTAAAATTATCCTTCAGAAACCTAAAACATAAAAAATATATAAAGAAATATAAATGTCTATCATTTTCTTTAGTACGACTGTAAGTAAAACTTTCCAATACTGGTTGTCAATTTTGGCTCGATGAAACTTCTTTTTTTTACAATTAGATGTTGCTCGAAAAAAACGTATCCATAAAAATTGTCCTTCAGAAATCTAAAATGTAAAATATTATATTATTATACAGGTCTAGAAATAAAATATTTCATGCATAGATGAATAAGCAACTAGCTGCGACTTAAGGTTTGCATGAAATACCTCAAAGAAATAATTATTAAATACAATAATTGTTTATTTACACATAAAAATGAAAAAAAACCTATATTTAAAAAAAAATCAGTAAAAATACCTGAAAAAAAAAAATATGTTAAAATTAGGAACATAAAAAATTTAAAATAAACCAAAATTATAAAAACACTGAAATACCTGAAAGAAATAATTATTAAATACAAAAATTGTTTATTTACACATAAACCTGAAAAAACCATTATTAAAAGAAAAACAGTAAAAATACCTGAAAAAAAACATGTTAAAATTAGGAACATAAAAAATTTAAAATAAACCAAAATTATAAAAACAGTGAAATACCTGAAAGAAATAATTATTAAATACAAAAATTGTTTATTTACACATAAACCTGAAAAAACCAATATTAAAAGAAAAACAGTAAAAATACCTGAAAAAAAACATGTTAAAATTAGGAACATAAAAAATTTAAAATAAACCAAAATTATAAAAACACTGAAATACCTGAAAGAAATAATTATTAAATACAAAAATTGTTTATTTACACATAAACCTGAAAAAACCAATATTAAAAAAAATCAGTAAAAATACCTGAAAAAAAAAACATGTTAAAATTAGGAACATAAAAAATTTAAAATAAACCAAAATTATAAAAACAGTGAAATACCTGAAAGAAATAATTATTAAATACAAAAATTGTTTATTTACACATAAACCTGAAAAAACCAATATTAAAAAAAATCAGTAAAAATACCTGAAAAAAAAAACATGTTAAAATTAGGAACATAAAAAATTTAAAATAAACCAAAATTATAAAAACAGTGAAATACCTGAAAGAAATAATTATTAAATACAAAAATTGTTTATTTACACATAAACCTGAAAAAACCAATATTAAAAAAAATCAGTAAAAATACCTGAAAAAAAAAACATGTTAAAATTAGGAACATAAAAAATTTAAAATAAACCAAAATTATAAAAACAGTAAAATACCTGAAAGAAATAATTATTAAATACAAAAATTGTTTATTTACACATAAACCTGAAAAAACCAATATTAAAAAAAATCAGTAAAAATACCTGAAAAAAAAACATGTTAAAATTAGAAACATAAAAAATTTAAAATAAACCAAAAATATAAAAACAGTGACATACCTGAAAGAAATTATAATTAAATACAGTAATTATTTAACCTGAAAAAAAAAACATTATTAAAAAAAAACACAGTAAAAATATTTATTTACGCATGAACCTGAAAAAATTGTGTATTAAAAAAGAACCTGTATTGGATTTTGCCTTTTTTTTGGATTTTTGTTTGGCAAGTCACTTGAGGTCGTTTTCTTCACATTTCTCGATCAGCGGATCAAATGTAGCCAGATGCAACTAAAATGGTGTTGAGCAGTGTAATAGTTAAAGACCTAAAAGTAAAAAAAGAATCACAAATTATTACAATAAAGTTAAAAAATCCAAAATCTTTCAATATTATAACAGTTTACACCTCAAAAATTATTTTTGACAAATTTTCATATAAAAAGTTTTTATGCGCCGCAATTCTACATATGCGTGTTAAAATTTTAGCGGATCGACTTGACAATACCACAAAATCAAGGGCGTAGATGAGGGGGGTAATGGGGGTAATTACCCCCCCCCCATAGGCGTGGGCGCCAATTTTGTTTGCAGGCCGCCAAGTTTGGTAGAAACCGTCAGGGACACAGTATTTTTTCTTGTTGGTATTTTTTTGGGCGCCAAGTTTGGTAGAAACCGTCTTAGGGTATTTTTTTGGGCGCCGTCATTTTTTTTGTAGTGGCGCCACGTTTTGTAGAAAATTTTAATAATTTGTAGGTGGTGCAAAATTTCAGTGAAAAAGTAAAAAGTTTTCAGGCAAACTTACCTTTCCGTAACAGATACAAAAAAAAAAATATTTAAAAAATAGATTTATAATCAAAAATAAGAGCCGCATGTCAAATTTTAATAATTTTAACTCGTAATAATTTTTTTAAATAGTGTCATGTTTCCAGTGTTTGAATTGTTTTAATAAAAAAAATAATATAAAGTAAAAGTATTAAATTTTGGCATGGGGATCTTGTTTTTTATTATAAATATATTTTTAAAATTACTTTTTTTTTCGTATCTTTTACGGAGAGGTAAGTTTACCTGAAAAATTTTTACTCTTTCACTGATATCTGGCGCCACCCATAATCTTTCAAAATTTTATTTAGATAAAAATTACTTTTTTAGCAAGCAGGGCAAAATCCCAAAGCAGTTTTTCCTAATTCGAAAAAAAAAGGGTAATTCTGTGGTATTGTCAAGTCAATCTGGGGACAAACTGTATGTACAATTGCGCCAAATAATACATTTCTACACGGAGTCCGTCTGCCAGTAGTGTCATCCCGTAAAATTTTTGTGAACTTTTAAATATGGCCACCGTTAAGGGGTGTTTCTAGTAGAAAGGTAGAAACTTTCTACCTTAGAAATTAGAAAAATCTTTTTTAAACATTTTTTTATACATATAGAAAGAAAAAAGATATCATTGTGAAATTTTGTAGGTATGTTTATTTATATTCAAAGAATACAAATAAAATGTCTTTCATATTTTTAAAGCGCCATTTTCTGGTCATAATTTTTTTTTTAATATCACGGTGGTCGCCATGATTCCGACCGTTTAGATCGACTGAAAAAAAAAACAAAACGGGATATTATTCAGTATTAAAGTCGCTAGAGCCCGTACTAGAAAAAAAAAAATTGGCCAAAAAATAACAAAATGGCGGACGTTTTAAAAACATTTTCAAACAAAAACTTCCGCCATTTTGTTATTTTTTGGCCAATTTTTTCTTCTTCTAGTACGGGCTATAGCGACTTCAATACTTCAACATATCCCGTTTTGTTTCTTTTTCAGTCGATTCGGGCGGCCGGAATCATGACGATCACCGTTTTTTGATGTTTTTTCAAAAAAAAAATTCTGGCCAAAAAATGGCACTTAAAATCTAAAATATTTTTTTTTGTATTCTTTGAATATAAATAAACATACCTACAAAACAATGATTTCTTTTTTCTTTTTATATTTAAAAAAAAAAGTTTAAAAAAAGATTATTTTATAATTTCTAAGGTAGAATTTAGTGTTTAGTGTCCTTAAGAAAGACACCTTAAACTCGTATATATGTAATAAATTGTATTAAAATTTAAATTGTTACTTAAAATAGCCGAAATAGTTCAGAATGGCCACATGTTAGGGAAATCAGGCAAATGTCAGGAAGTTTAAATTTTCAGGGAAATATCAGGAAAATGTGAAAAAGTTTATTGGAAAAAATGAACAATCAGGGAATTTTATTGAAAAACCTGTAACTTTATTTTTTTTATTTTATACCTTTTTTTTCATATATTTTTTACCCAAAAACCAAAAAAGTCAGAAAAAATTTATCAAAACCAGGGAAAGGTCAGGGAAATTTCGGGGAATTTTTCAAATAATATTCTGTGGCCTCCCTATACTTATACAAAAACGTGTACAACAATTAAAAAATTATTATTTTCAAAAGTCGGATACAGTACTGCCCTCGTTACTTAAAACGTCCTTACTAACATTCCTATTTTCCCTGACTTTTTCGAATAAATGACCAAATTCCCCATTTTCCAGACTTCCCTGATTTTCCTGATTGGTGGGGACCCTGAATAATAGATAAACATGGCATAGAACAATCACTATATGCAGATAAGCGAAAATGAAAAAAAGTTATTTAGGACGTTTTAACTAAGTAGGACAGAGTAGTGTAAAAATACATAATATACACTCACACAATTGTAATTTGTAATTGTAATTTCTTAATACTCTCGCAATACACTTTTCAAAACTTAAAACAAAGAAAAAACCACGATCGATCTACCACCTTTAGCAATCTGTATAAGAATGACTAAAATATCTAAATCATTGATACTTTTATTTGAAAATTACGTAACATGTTTAATAAAATATTGTACGTCATACAAACAAATTGGCGCGCGCGTGCCCTGTCAAACGTTTGAGGTTGTCATAAAAAAGGCACTTTATTGGCTCATTTTTTTGATACACTGAAAAAACTTTCTAAAATGGTAATAATCTTATATTATTTCAGTGTAGCGAAAAAATGAGCCCATAAAATGCCTTTTTTATGACAGATTCGTGTTCACCATCCCAAAATACATCAGAAAAGGTGGGTCTAAACCCCAGCACAGCCTTTTTTGTGCTGGGGTGAGAGCCACCTATTCTTATGCGTTTTGGGATGCTGAACACGAATCTGCCATAAAAAAGGCAATTCATGGGCTCATTTTTTTGCTACACTGACAAAACTGTCTAAAATTGAGAAAATATTATCTGCAATTTCAGTGTAGCAAAAAAATGAGCCCATGAAGTGCCCTTTTTTATGACAGATTCGTGTTTAGCATGCCAAAATAAAAAAGAATAGGTTTTTTTGAGGTTCTATGTTATCAGAGTTGGATATGTAACTATTTCAAAAAGTTTCAGTATTTAGAAAAAAAGTTAAATTTACATTTAATGTACTTACATTAAAAACAATAATAAATATTTCCAAAAGCCTCGAGTGCGATACACTATAGGGTAAAAATACACAATACACACAAACACACTACTTCTTGTATTAATACTCTCACAATACACTTTTCAAAGCTTAAAACAAAGAAAAAACCACGAGCGATCTACCACCTTTCGCAATCTGTATAAGAATGATAAAATATCTAAATCATTGATACTTTTATTTGAAAATTACATAACATATGTTTAATAAAATAATATTGTACGTCATACAAATTGGCGCGCGCGTGCCCTGTCAAACGTTTGAGGTTACTGAATCAACCCTCTATGCAAAAAACTCTGGCCCCAAACATTTTTACAGCACAGGCCTATGAGGTCCCATAAACTGAGACCCACAGACATATAAAAAACTATTTTTAAAATGTTAATATCACATTTAAAGAAGTATTTCAATAATTTTACTTTACTATGCTGAGCCCCATTTTTTTGTGTGCGGGGCTGCTTTAATTTTTTAAAAGTTAAATTTATAATTACACAGGCCCACAAAACAAAAAAGCGTTGTCTGTGCTGGGGTTGAGACCTACCTATTCTTATGTATTTTAGGATGCTGAACACGAATCTGTCATAAAAAAATGCACTTTATTGGCTCATTTTTTTATACAAAAAGTCCAAAATAATAAAAATTTGCGTTACGTAATACTTGAACGTTCCCTTACAGCAATATTTTTTTTTTTGGGATTTTTCATTTTATAAAAATTAACAAAAAATATCTATACAATTTATTAAAAACAAAAATATCCAATTAATTTTACAACTATAGTCTGTTTTTTCAAGCAAGGTAGTAAATTAAAAATCGAACAGTAAATATTTTTACAACAGGTTCGAATAGTATATTTTTTTGTATAGAATATAGTTATGTTTTATAAAATAAAATACGCAGTATATTCGCACATCCAATATTAGAATCTGTTTTGAAAATATTCACTGTGCGATTTTTAATTTACTATCTTGCTTGATGAAACAGACTTTTTAAATACTGTAAAGCGCCTTCGCCATTTTTTTTGAAATAAACTAGACTACACCCGCTAGATGTCGCGGCAACTCTGTTTTATTAGACAACACGGCAAATACCTATCTATGGGAGTTGTATAATCTATGATTAATAAAACCCACTTACAAGGAGCGCCTATGTGCAGCTCTTTATTTATTTATTTATTTATTTATTTATTAAACTTAACAGGCAAAGCCCAATTACAAAGTTTATGCAGCGTTATGAAAAACTGCGCATGCGCTGACCGTTTTTCAATATGTTATTTTAAATAAAATCATTTTTTTACAAAAAAAAACACCAAACAGACGCCAAACCAACGTTAACGAAAACAATGTCCCCTCATTAAAAAAAAGACCAAACCAAGAAAAAACCAAAACAAACTCCTGCACAGAGAGCTGCATTTAGGCGCATGTCACTTACAGAATCAGATTTCTTTTGAAACATTTTGATCAACCCTGATTTATTATAACCTCAAAAAATGTTCAAGTTTCTTGAACCAAGATTTCTTATTATATTGTTTGCTGTTTCTGTGTAACATGATCGAAGACGAAGAAGACGTTTTAAGTGACTTAGCGGGTATTCCAGCAGATCCACCATCAAGAAGAGACATTTGTTCAAACTGTCGGTAAGTTTTTAAACATATTTGAGTAACATTTATTTAAAACCTCGGTTTTTAGACGTCCAGAAACTGTATGCTACTGTAGTTCAATTTCAAATCCACCTTTAGCCCCTGCTAGTCGCATTATTTTGTTACAACACCCTGCAGAAGAGAAAAGATGTTTACGAACTGCACCAATGTTAGAATTGGGCCTTCAGAAGGATAAGTGTCTTGTTTATAAAGGTAAAAAGTTTCCTGGTAGACATGAAGAACTAAGCTCGATATTTTCACAACCTAATACGTTATTATTATACCCCAGTCCAAACGCAAAAAATTTAAACGAAGTTGTCAATGAAAATAAGTACAGCTCGTATAACATAATAATTTTGGATGGTACATGGCCTCAAGCTAAAGCAATTTACACATGTAGTACAGAATTACATGATATTAAGCAGATTAAGCTAATAACAAATTCTACGAGTACTTACATAATAAGAACCCAGCCCACAGATGGATGTTTAAGCACATTAGAAACTGCGGCAGAAACACTAAGCATTGTAGAGAAAGATAAAATGTTTAAAGAAAAATTGACAGCTCCTCTAAAGGCTTTATGTGAATTTCAACTACAGAATGGTGCAGTTTCACATCAAAGTAAAGAATTTAGGATAAAAAATAATACATATCCAAAACTTATAGGTAAAAGATTGAATAAAGTTTTAAGAGCAGGTGAAATTTTAAAATCTGAAGCTGAAAGCTAAGGATAATTTTTATATAAAATATTTAATTAGAATAAGGCAAAAGTGTTAAAGTGGTCAGGTGTTCTTGCACAAAGTAAGAGGGCCCATTTGCTGTAACTTTTTTGCCATTTATATTGCCTACTTTTTAAAGTTTTACATACTGTACCAGGGGTTATTTTAACATGCAGCTGGGCACAAAATGTGGGAAATTTAAGTGTGCAGTGGCAAATTTTGAATTTGTGCAGTATAAAATACATTTTAAATTTTTTGCAAAAGTAGTAAAAATAATATTTATTATTTTTTCCTAAGATATATTTTCGCATGTTTTAGCATTTTTTGAAAGATTTAAAAACTAGGAAAACGCAAAAATGTTTTTAAAATTAACAAGAATTTAAAAATTTTAATTTGAGAAGCCTAAAAATTTAAGCTGCGGCGCATTTTTGTGTGTTTGTGATTAAAAATAAGTAATAACCAAAATTGTTAATTTTCTGTTGGTTAAATACTCAAAAGTCAACAATTTTTTGTAGTTGAACTTGAAAAGCTCGGCACTTTTGCCTGCTGTGTATTTTATTTTTATAATGGAGCTCTTTACAACTAGAATTATAAAACAAAAGACATCTACCCTATCTCTATCTCATTTTTGCTACACTTTCCAGCCAACCAAATAAATACTGTATTTGTTTTTCATACAACAAATACAGTATTTATTTGGTTGGCTGGAAAGTGTAGCACTGAGCGGCACGAACGAACATAGCTAATGTAAATCTGTAAAATAAGATAATTCTACTAAAATTTAGATGGCGCCAGTAATTTCTTTAATAAAAATAATATAGTTACGCTTTTCGCCCGGCCAAGTAAATATTGTATTTGTTCAACAAAGAACAAATACAGAATTTGTTTGGTTGGGTGTAAGTATGTATGTATCTCTTCTATCCTTTTTGGGTAGAACTTTTGTCCCTGTCTAATCTAACGGGTGAAATCGCCATTAAACTATTTACAATTTTGGTGATTGCGCAGCAGCCCTTGTTAAATTGTGCAGTGGGAAGAAAGCTTAAAATAACCCATGTAGGTATAGTATAACTTAAATTTACATTGTTTATTGTGATATTTTACATAAAGATCTAAATTTAAGCTTTAACGCTTAAATTTTATTGATGGAAATAAAAAGTTAATTTGATAAATAGGTATTTTATTATGCAAAAAGTATAGATATAAACATTTAATGGATAAAAAATAGTACAAAAATGTGCGTGTTTATAAGTAAATTAATTCAACAATTAGGGTTAGGGTGCCTGTTTGTGGACATCAATGTTATTTAGGCACTCTAATAAAGATTAATTTGTAAAAAAGAATACAAAATACTCATTTTATACAGGTATTTTTAATTAAAAATATTTTAACGCTAGAGACCCGGGTTCAAGCCCCGCCGGCGCGGCAGCCGATTTTTTTATGATGTCCCTCTAAATCGACTCGGCCTTGAAATGATTACCTGCCATTATAATCCAGGGGTAATAATAGGCAGGGTAATGCTGGCCACATTGCCTTTGAGTATACCAATGCTGCAAAATGTTTAAAGGGGAGACTATTATTTAAATTTTATGAAGTACTGCTACCAACATTTTCTCTAATATCATCATAATTTTTTTTATGTAGTTTTTATCAAGAAGACTTTTGGCAAAAAAATACTAACTTAAAAATATAAAAAATAGACTTGGATTCTTTATAAACATTTTAAAACATCTTTTACAATTTGTTTTTAACATTTTCATGACCATGTTGCATGTAAACTTTTCAAATGTTTATGTGTTCTTTCAGTAACATTAAGTTTACTATGCATTTCATTTAAATGTTTTTCTCCCATTAGACTTAACCCGGCTAGTCCAAAATAAGTATGCATGGGATCTGGAACTGTGTTGATCCATTTAGAAAAACCCCCATAGAGATCCTGGGTGGCCAAAATAAATCGATTATCGACCTCCATAAACTGATAGGCATCCAAGATTTTCAGTGCTCCTCCAGTCCAAAAAGAATAACATGTGTCTGCTGTAAAAATAGGTTTACTAGTGTCAAATCTTGACATCTAATTAAAAATGTAAATATATATCAAAATTTATTAAAATGCCTATACCTCGGAAACTAATAGTCCTACGATAATAGTTATTTATGGTACTAGTGGGTAAAGTAAGATATTGCCCATGAGAAAATTAACCTGCGAGGCATCAGCCAAGCAGGTTAATTTTCGAGAGGGCAATATCGGTTTACCCATGAGTGCCATACAAGGTTTTATCCAATAAATAGCTTAGGAATTCATATTTTTATTAAAAATTTTAATGACATTTACAAGAAAATAATTTGACAAGTGACAGTTGAGTGGGTAAAATAAATAATTATCCACTCAATAAAGTAAAAGCTACGCGGGGGTTATTATTGAGTTTATCTATTTAAAATAAGGCTGGTTATTGTCTCATTATCTGTATGTATTGGATAAAAATAATTACATATGTTTTTGTAAGGAATTAAACATTATTTTCATTTATTAATAATAACACTGGTCTACGAAAAAAAAAAAAAAATTCTTCAAGGACTAAACCTATCATGTCTTATGTATTTTGTGAATTTTTATTTTTTATATAGACCAGTGTGAGATATCGCTAAAAATTATGGTTTTTGTCCATTTTGTTAACCATATTTGATGTGACGCAAACAGAAAAGGTCTTGAATCGTTTGGTGGAAGAATTTTTCAAATCAGACATTCCGTTAAAAATTTATAAGGTTTACAGACAGACAGTCAGACAGACATTTTTTTAACACCCACTTTTTCATATTTTCTCGACGTTTCAAGACATTCTTAAGCCGAAAATGCAAAAAAAAAATATTATTTTTCGGGTGTTTCCACCCGTAAAAAACGACAAAATAATCAAAATCCTTATTTTTGCAAGTGTTGTGGAACCATATCCTTTTTAATTTATTATGTAAAAATTCATGTACCTGGTTTGTTTGGCCTGCCATTGAATCCAAAATTAACTCTATTTAACAGCCATCGTTTTAAAGCATTTGTTTGTGCGTTTGACAGTCTATGTAGTTGGTTGCTTAAAGCTAGTGATGCTATGGCACAAAAGGAAGACCCACTGTGTGATTCTAGTTCTGGCCCTTGACCAATTCCTCCGTCATATGACTGAAAAAATAAAAATAATCATACAGTCCCAAAAAAAAAAGTGAATTGAAAAAATTAAAAATGGCCAAATTTTGCGTTACTTAATACTTGAACGCTCCCATAGTATAAATAAATATAATGATATTGTAAAAATGTACTATTGAGCTATTACAGTAACTGTTATAGTACAAATACTTACAACACTTTTAAGTATGAAGTCCACCATTAGTTCCATATCAATGCCACTCCAGTCATTTAAGATATATGATATGCAACAAGCGCAATAGACAAATCTCATATCATCTTCTGTCCCATCTTTAGCACCTTTGTAAGATCCATTTGATAATTGTAATTCTTTTAGACCTACAAATTAAAAATATGTTAAGCTCTCACTGAAAGCCTTTTAGTTGGGCTTCAATTAAAAATAATCACAGTACAACCTCTCTAATCGGGACCCTCTGTAAACCAGATGGTTTTCCAAGTAACACCATATGGCTGTTATTTTGCTGCGAAAGAGCGGTAACAGATACTCTACAACCCGATTTTATTATGGCAGGTGGTGAGTAAGAATACAAGTCGGCATAGAATTAGATTAGCTTAAATCTGTCCGGATTAAAAAGCTTGTACTGTATCGTTAAAAAAAAAAGCGAAAATGTGCGTTCAAAAAACGAAAAAAAATTAAGAAAACAATTTTTTCACTTGTCCCACCCCGATTTTTAAGCAACCTATTTTTCCAATTTAAAGTCTCAAACAATTTTTCGCGGAAATTGTCTTTTTTGCATATAAATTAAAAAACGTAAAAAAAGTCAATAAATTTTTTTGAGGAAGTAGTACTGCTGCCAAAACAATATTTTTTCTGAAGATCATTAAAAAAATATAGAAACAACTAAAAATAGCAAAAGAAAATTAAAAAAAAAAACATTTAAAAAAGATTTTGACTGCTAAATGGTAAAACAAAAATTGAAAATTTAGACTGTTCCATTAAAGATATTTATCACTTACTTCTTATAATGCCCTTTCGGTCCACTCGACTTAAGTCATCTCCAAGAATCAACAAACTTGATAATGCAGCGTAAGTTGTGGCAATATGTCCCCATTTTAAATGACGATTTTGGCCACGATTTTCTTTTGTATTTAATGCTGTAGATCCTTGAAAGCCACTAATTAATTCTTAAAATAAAAAGTAAAATCCTAATCAGTTATTTAACTAGCCTCAGCCATTCTTTTTGTACCCGATGTTACATTTTGACACTTAAACACAAATATCTTTTTATCGTTTTTATAATTCATAATGAAACAACTTATAATTCAACAAGAAATTTTTAATAATTTATATTTTATTAATCTACTGAATCCAAACCCGCTCGTTTTCCAAAGTTATGCCCATATTAAAAAACATATAAAATACAAAAAACTAAAAACCATTAAAAAAGCTATATATAAAAAACAGAAAAAATTCTAAAAAATATTATTGGAACTTCAAGTTTTTATCTTTATAAGATATATGATCTTTTTTTAATTTTATTTAACTTTTTTGTTACTTGGTACCAGTTGCAAAAGAATGGCATATTACCCTAGTAGAAATTTAAAGTTAGATACACGTTTTTTCCTCGATTTTTTGTCTAGCATGTTTTTAATGTATATTTGCCTAATTTCTAACATTAGGTGTCTTACATAAGAATGTTTATCTAATGTTTAATAAAACTTCTCATGGTAACTCTAACAATCCAACCACATTTATCTAACATTAGGTCAAGTCATTCTAATGGTATTTATTTTTATGGAAATTTCCAAATGCAGAATCATGGGTATTTTTTTACTAAGTAATACAGGCAATTAGAATATAACTGGGGTAAGTACATGAATTTTATCTTTTACTATTTTACGTTTTAAAAGAATTCATTCATAGGTCATTACAGGGTAGCTTTTTGATAGATCCAGGAGCTAAAAAATTGTTAAACACTTACCCTTATTATCTATAACTTGTAACGAGTATATCCAATTGATTATTGAGTTTCTGGTTTCTTCTGTAATGCAGTCTAACTTATTAATAACATCCAATCCAGAGATAACAAAATAACCTACCACAACCCTAAAATTATTGGTTAAATTTTATGCAGTTAGAAAAGTATTTCACAAATACCTTGTTGAATCCATGTTGGAATAAACTGATGGTAATTTTTTAAAATATCTAAGTAGATATGCCTTATGTAGCTCCAAGTTAAATTCATTTTCCACGACGTTGTCCATTTTCTATATTTATTTAACGACCACACCTTTGCTTGATAAATCAGTAAATATTGAAAAACACCAGTTTTTATACTTGTATCTTAAACATTAGGTAAACGCTATAAATCACATCGAAATAATTGATTTAAATCACAAATATTAGTATAAAAATGTAAAAAAATATTTTTTAACTTTTATCTGTCATGCAATAGTTCAAATGTACCTACTAGTTTTTCTAACCTACCACAACTTTAGCAAATAATATCACCCTATACTTTATAAATTATTAATATTAAGCATAAATATAAACATAAAAAGTCCAAACCATAGCACTTTTTATTGCGAAATCATATATATTTGCTAAAATAACAAATCTCGAACAATTTAATTGTTGGTACATTGGAACTACTCAAGCTTTATGCGTTTTATTGGTTGCCTACATTGAACATCCAAAGATTTATTATTTAATAGGGTGGAATGAAATGTGTAAAATATTATTTTACTTTAGTTTCAAAAATAAATGTCCCCAATAGTCTAGGCTATTACTTCTCCTAGAAAAGTTATGTCTTGGTAAAAAAAAATATTTTTATTGCTTCTCTTCTGCTTCTCGACGTTTTATTCCCAAAAAAGAAAATTTCCGTGTTATAGAAAATTCTTCTGCCGGTCTGTCAGAACCGTAACTAGAGCTGTTTGCACCTGTGGGAGTTGTATCATCTATGGGTTATCACTTTGCGCCCCATCCAATATAAAAAGATCTGAAATATTTATAAATTTTTTCATTAGGTTAAGTAAACAAGGAAAAAAAGTAACAAAAATAAAAACGCCTTCTCATTTGACATTATTAATAAAATATGAACAAAAAAAACACTATCAAGTTCTTCATAACTAAAAGTAAGTACATTCAGGAATAAGAGGTTGAAACAAAAGAAAAGCTAAATATTTACCCCCATCCTATTCAGGAGCTTTGCGCCTATCTTTGCGCCTTGTCTGCAGCTTTAAAATACAGTAGCCAAGACCCCTCCTCAATTTGTTATGTTTACTTCTTTCTGCGATGTCAATTTCAGTTCATAAAAGGTTGTGGACGAATGAACTACGCTAGTTGGAACGTTGTTTTGTGGATTCGGAGATAAAAAGTGGTGATTTTTTACAATAAATTGAAAAATAGTGTGCTCATTAGAATCATTGGAGGCCCTGCAAAATATCTGATTTGTAAGTAAAAGGAATGTGAATCATTTATTAATGAATATTTAATTTATTTGTATATAAAATGTTAGTTTTTAAGTAAGCGGTAGTTTTTTAGTTAAAAAAAGGATATATGAATCATTTCTTTTTATTATAATTAAAGCCAGCGGCGGACTGAGCCCACCCGAAGTTTACTACGGGCCGTGGGGCCTTTCTGGAAACTTATCATTTATAATTATTTTTAGGTATTAATTGTGAAAGTGCAAGGGCCGGCATTGAATTACCAAATTAGAAATGCTCGTTGATGATAGGGCCCAAGGCCCCCTATGGGGCCTATAAAAAAGGCATTGGAAGGGCCGGCATAAAAACTGAAGGGCCCTATTTCTTTTTTTTTTAACAATTAACTGATCACAGAATAAATGAGATAAAATATTTTTTTTAGAGAAGAGTTAAAATATTTTTTTGCCTTTAAACGTTTCGTGGGCCCCCTTTGGCCGTTTCGCGGGAACCTTGCCGGCCCAGGCCCTAACCCAGGAAACCAAAATACGTCTTTTTGACGTCAATTATTGGGCACGTACTGACCTACATGACGTAATTACGTCATATTAATATGACGTGACATCTTGCTAGGTTTGGACTTTTTGTGTATACTATAATTATGTTTAATAATATATTATATTTAAATCTATTAAAATTAAACTACTAGTTCATATAAAACTCATACAGAACTAATGTTTCTTAAAATTTACAATAAAATATTCAAAGTATATGTTTCCAATCGGCAACACTTTACCCCTGTCAGTCATTTTACGACATTAGACTGTGAGTTTACACATTCTTTCTCTCTCTTTACGCGTACTAAGTGTAAACAATAGTCACTCCCCACCAGCCCTTCACCGTAGTTGGTTCACGCTTCAAACAAAACATACGGTAGATTTCATCATGTTCCTTCTTGAGGTAAAAGTTCTTTGACAAATCCTTAGCACGTATATTGGATTTCTTAACTTTTGAAATAATGCTCCTCAAATGGAACCCGTAAATTTTCCTATGCAAAGTTTAGTTTGAAATCAGTATTTTCCTATTTTTTTTAACAGGCTTTCTGAACCCCCTGTGCCCGGGCCTGTCTAGAACAAACACTTAACTGTTCGTTACAGTCACATCACATAAATATAGGCATTGTGCATTTTAGTTTTTATTAGCTAAGTGCTAAATTGCCTAATGACAGTTCCAGTTATATACTTTTTAGACTTTTATTACTGTTAAAGCGAAGGACTATAGTCACCGGTCCGGTGAAATCAGGGGTTTGGTTGGGACGCAAACAACAAAAAACATGTTTCAAAAAAGGTCCCTATTGATTCAAACCAAAGAACTTTTACCTCAAGAAGTAATTTCAGACCAATCTTTATGAAGGTGTCATCTTTTTGTTCGTTTATTTACTAACAGAAACGCGATACAGCTTTGTGGTGTAAAATGTAGATGTCGCTAGTCGACTTTCAGGCTACCTAGTAGCGATGTTGCGTAGTTTCCACCTTATCATGAATTCAAATCATTTTACTTAAATTAAAAATGTAAAAAACTTTATTGTGTATACTATAATTATGTTTAATAATATAGTATATTTAAATCTATTAAAATTAAACTACTAGTTCATATAAAACTCATACAGAACTAATGTTTCTTAAAATTTACAATAAAATATCCAAAGTATATGTTTCCAATCGGCAACACTGTACCCCTGTCAGTCATTTTACGACATTAAACTGTGAGTTTACACATTCTTTCTCTCTTTTTACGCGTACTAAGTTTAAACAATAGTCACTCCCCACCAGCCCCTCACCGTAGTTGGTTCACGCTTCAAACAAAGCATACGGTAGATTTAATCATGTTCCTTCTTGAGGTAAAAGTTCTTTGATTCAAACACATTTTTCTTTTTTTTTTCTTTTCGTGTACCTACCGATAGGTACGTATACCATGTATCTGATCTTATAATAAGTAGTTCTTAGTCAACGGCCTTGACCGTGAAGGTCAAAGAAACAATAATATTTGGTAAGACAAGCTTATTCATAATGACTGTCAGAAAGAAGGTTAAAGATTCTGAAGATTAATAAAAAATGGTCAAGTGCGAGTTAGACTCGGCCACTGAGCGTTCCGTACCTAACTCGGTCCTTGGATTCTTTTCTGTTTTCTTTTTTTTTTTTCGATAAAAAATATTATTTTTTCCCCATTAGACCACCTTATCCCACTCTGATACATTTCTCTATAGTTTTCCTTAAAAGTTTGTTTTATTCTTATTACCCATATTTTCTCAGAGTTTTGTTAATTTCCTATCAGCGCGCTAGGTAATAAAAAAAGTACGCTGTTTCGTAGCCCTTACAATAGCGCACCAACAAGTTAAGAGCGTTAAAGTGGCCCCCAGGAGGTTACCATTTGAAAAAATTAAGTTATGAAGGAAATCCCGAAAGTACAAAAAGATACCAAACTTTTGTTTTTACATAAAATTTGTATTTTTCCATTTTTTTCATTTGGCAAATAGATTAAATTTTATTTATAAAACAATAATAAATATATTTATTGAACTTTTACTAAAAAAAAATAAAAGCTGTTAAATGATTTTTTTAAATGTAAATTTATCTTCTGGATCCAAAAATTCAAAAATATACAGGGGGTGTCATTAAAAAAAATAACTTAGTTTCCGACGAAACCGGAAGTGCAAAAAAATGTTTTTGTATGCCATTTTGTAGCCATTGTAGAGAAATATAAACTATAAAAAAATAGCTTTGATCGAGTTGAAAACAAACTAATTTTAGGGGGTGTCCATGGACCCGGTGTAGCTGAGATAAACGGCTAGGACAGACGCGACAGACTGACGGACCACCGAACGATTCTAGGATCGCTATATAAGGTTCGTGTTTTGTTTTTGAGGTACGGAACCCTAAAAACGAAAAGTAGTACTTTTTTATAAAGTAATCACATAAAAACGAATAAAAATTACGTGACTCACATAGTATGTAGAGACCGGCTCAGGAATCTGACCGACCTGGTCATTATCCGTTGCTGGTGGCTTAATACCTACTTAACCTAGTAATACTACCAAGTTCAGTCACGTGATTGGACCGCTATAGACAAAATAGTACACTTATTACCTAACAAGCTAAGAAAGTGAGTCGTTTCGTTAAGAGAAAATTATAGTTTCTTAGCGAGTTTGGTACACTATTTTTCCTACGCCCCTCAGAAAGTTTATTATGAGAAAGCCGGTTTAAATTCCCTGACCTTCAGTGTATTTTTGTTAAAAATTTTCATCAACATTTTCCATAACGGGGTTAGGCTTATTTTTCGCATGGTGAAAAGTTAGAAAATTCCTTAATATATGGTTGGGAAATGTTTGACCCAACAAACTAATAACTCTTCTCTCTAGAGAGAAAAAAACTGACAAAAAGTAGCCAACATATACATTTGTCTGTCTTACTCGCACAGCTTTGTTCTAACAGAGACAACAATAACAGTTACTGGTAATTGTTATTGTTCAGGCCTGAATATAACTACATTTGTTTACAAACAAACTGAGATGTTGGCGATACTTTATATTAACGGTATGCGTATTCTAGAGAGAAGAGTTGTAAGTTCGTTGGTTTGACCTGACCTCAAAAAAAAAATCCCTCGCGTCATCCGTGAGGAAAAGTATAACTTCTAGTAAAACAATGTATTATTATCTGCTCCTATAAAAAAACCTATAGTTTAGCAAGGATTAACTGTATGGTCAACAATACATGTCATGTATGTTATGAACGGACTTTTTAGCAACCCACATACTTATCTTGTCCAACGCTAATTGTATTTAACATTTTATAACGAGCTCAGGATAAAATATTTTGTACCGAAAGTAAAACAAAAGACATCTACGACCCGAAAAAACACTATCGGTTAATTTTTTTGAAGGTCCTTCATGTAAAACACACATTTTGTTTTAGGGGTTGAGCTTTTTTTCCAAGGCACAATTCAACAAAATTGATACTAGTCCAGACTTTTCGAGTTTTTAAAGTTTAAACACAAACATTATGATATGAAGGAATCATTTTTTGTTAAGTTCTAAAATAATGGCTTAAATATACATATGTCACAAAAAAAATGTTAATGGAGATTTCTCCCGTTAGATTAGACAGGGACAAATGTTCTACCCAAAAAGGATAGAAAACATACATACACTCCCACTTCCACCCAACCAAACAAATTCTGTATTTGTTCTTTGTTGAACAAATACAATATTTACTTGGCCGGGCGAAAAGTGTAACTATATTTATTTTTATTAAAGAAATTACTGGCGCCATCTAAATTTTAGTAGAATTATCTTATTCTACACATTCACATTAGCTATGTTCGTTCGTGCCGCTCAGTGCTACACTTTCCGGCCAACCAAATAAATACTGTATTTGTTGTATGAAAAACAAATACAGTATTTATTTGGTTGGCTGGAAAGTATAGCACAAATGAGATAGAGATAGGGTAGACGTCTTTTGTTTCATAATTCTAGTTGTAGAGAGCTCCATTGTTAAAAAACGCATCAATATAAACATATAATTATATTATCATGATCATGGTCATTTTGGAGTGTTACGCCCATGTTAATGGTATAGGAAAATAGCGTTACAGGGGGGGGGGTCTAAAATGATCAAAATTTGCGTTACGTAATACTTGAACGCTCCCTAGGTTAAAGAACAGAGATCTACAATTTTCGATATTTTCTTTTCTGGATTTAATAGAAACATAAAAATTTGCCGCTTGCAAAAATTTTATGCTTTACGACATCAAATAAAATAAAAAATTAGAAAATTTTGTTAATTGTTGTTCTAATAGGCAAAAGAACCCTACCCACCTAAAAAGGTTTTGCATTTTAAACATTTTAAACATTAAATTTTACAATTTTTGAAACATTTTTAATACATATCTAACACAAGTATGATACTTGTGTTAGATATACTTGATACTTGAAGTATCACAAATTCTTCATATTCGATTTTTTTTTCTGTGTTTCACTGGCGCTATGACGGCGCGCCATACTTAACTGTAATGGTGCACTTGGTTCGATAAGACCAAACTCACCGATCTTTGTTTTTATATTGGACTCTTCACTATCTTAAAACACCACTAGTATCTAGGAACAAATTAAAATATCTTTCATTAACAAAGCTGTTTTCTGTGTTTGTATCTTGTTTTGGATTAGTTAATTAGTCCTAAAAGATAGCGGTATTTTTAATTGATCAGATTTGCATTTTGTGTCATTTAGAATTTATTGAGAATAGTACAGTGCGAACTCGGTAATCCGGACCAGTTAAAACCGCGGTGATTCGGATTGGTAAATAATTCGGATTACTGAAGCGGGATAGTTTTTAATAATAATAATAATAATAATAATAATTTATTTATTTCCATTTGACCTACAAGGTATCGGAATTTGTCACATATAAATATAAATATAAAAAGAAAAAAAAATAAATTAATTTGTAAAACAAGTATAAAAAAGTACAAAAGTATATACATAGTAAAAACATGGATTAAATAATAATAATAATACAAGGTATCGGAATTTGTCACATATAAATATAAATATAAAAAAAAAAAAAAAAAAAATTAATTTGTAAAACAAGTATAAAAAAAGTACAAAAGTATATACATAGTAAAAACATGGATTAAATAATAATAATAATAATATATAATTTACAGTATCACAGTAGTTAAAAATTCTTGAACTGAATAAAATGCATAATCTTTAAGTAGTGATTTGACTTGCCACTTAAATTGTTTGAAGCTTTTCATACTTTTTAATCTATCTGGAAGATGGTTATATAGTCTGATACCTACTGCCTGCGGACCTTTACTAACTTGAACCAGTCTTTTTTTTGGTAAATAAAGGTTTTTTGAATTCCTGGTTTCATATCTATTTATGTCTCCACAAGTGTCGAAATTACTAATATTTTCTCTAACGTACACAAGCAGACTATATATATACAAACACGCAACCGTTAGTATGCCATAATCTTTAAAATATTGTCTGCATGATTGTCTTATAGGCAACGTAAACATAGTTCTGATTATTCTCTTTTGGAGAGTAAATACCTTTTCAATTTCAGAGCTATTTCCCCAACAAATAATGGCATAGTTAAGAATAGAATTAACAGAACCATAGTAAAAAGTAAGCAAGGTTTCGGAGTTTACATATTTTCTCAGTTGAAAAATAGCAAAATTTTTACTTGCCAATTTTTTGACAATATTTTCAACATGAGGTTGCCAAGTTAGATGTTCGTCTAAAGTAACTCCTAAAAACTTAATACTTTGGCTCTGTTGAATTATCTGCCCTGAAGCTTTCACTAAAATACTGAAGTCTGCCTTATAGTGATTTGGAGAAAAAAGCACTAAACCTGTTTTTGTTTTGTATTGAAAAGTGAAACATTTGATACAAAACAACTAGAAAATAGAACATAAACAAAAAATTATGTAAAACAGAAGCATTCTTATTAAATTTTAAGTTATTTTGTGAAGTAAACTGTAATTTTTGTTTGCTTGATTCTTTTCTGGTTTATTAAAAAGTACACAATGCAATTGAAATGCTTAGCCGGATTATTAAAGGTCCGGATTATATATATTTTTTGTTTTTATTTTTTTTATTTTTGTTTTGTTTTTGGTTTTAATTTAACCCAGGCATAGAGAGGAAAGTATTATTTTATTGGCAGCAGTTTTTATTTATTATTCTGCCTAAATATTTATTTTAGTTTACAAAATTTTAAATTTCCAACTGCACAAATCATATTCCCAACGTCACAAATTGTGTCCAACTGCACGTTTAAACAAACTGCTGCCAACAAAATAATACGTCCCCCTATAATCAAAATCAAAATCAAAAACGAAAAAAAAAATTCATTTTTTTTTAGATTATTTTTTTGTAAAACGAAAAATAAATCGAAAAAAAGTTTTGAAAAAAATTGTTTTTACACTGCTGTGACGTCTTTTTATTCCAGAAGGAAATATAAATTATCCTTGCGGCATATTGATTTATTTTTTTTATTTCATGTCAAATTAAAACAAAATATTATATTTTCAAGGACAGATTTTATTCGATATATAGTGCAGTCCAAAAGTCACCTCCACCTTAAACTTTGAATGAGTTATTAACTTGAAATTTGAAACACCTAAATAGGACAATTTAAACTATTCTTTGGCATATACCCAGGTAGCAAAATAACATCACATTCATGTTAGAACCATGTTAATATGTGACTTGTGATGTTACAATACTTGTGGCATTAACATTGATGTGACATCGCATGGATGTCCTAAGTCCTACTTCATTAACATCACAGTGTGATGTCCCAAAAATAACGTGTTTGTGATAACATCAATGGGATGTCACAAAAATAACGTGTTTGTGATAACATCAATGGGATGTCACAAAAATAACGTGTTTGTGATAACATCAATAATATTCTTATTATTATTTAAGTAGGTATATCCAATAACTAATAATAATTAATTATTAAGCTTGAGAAAAACAATACATTTCGTAATAAATATGCAATAAAAAAAAATAATACAACAAATATTAGGTTAGTTTTGTCAAAACAGTTATTTCGACCACTTATACCTAGCTAATTATAAATATAATTTGTTAATACTTACACCTAGTTGATCCATTTCACACAAAGACTATTATTTCTTTGATTTCACACCACAAATCTCATTATGTCTGTTTTTCACACCAATAGAAAATATTACTTTGTAAAAACCAAAACTCGCGTGGCAATATGAACATGTGATGAAAACAACCAATGGGAATCGAGAATGTCCGCGTTGGTAAGTTGTAGTTCATTTGGGGACATCATTTAATATCACAAATTTCACATAGATTTAACATCAGTTTTTTCACATCGCATTAACGTGTTCAATTTAACATCAACTTTTTCACATTACAGTAACGTGTACACATTAACATCAAAAAAATTACTATAATGTGATGTTAAATTCTAGTAACATAACATCACACGCTACCTGGGTAGGTAAAAAAGTTTGTGGCAAAATGGCAAAAGCCTCACACATTTTGTCCGTCTAGGCACGCCTCTGGATAGGCTCAAAAAATTAACATAAGCTAATTGCTCTTATTAATACATGCAAAACCTCGTCGCTCTAGCTCAAAGGGTACCAGAGTTATTAATTAAAAACTTATTTTTAGTACAATTTTAAAGGGTCGTAACTCTTTAGGGCTCGTTTCCGGACTGGTTTTTCGTTTTTTGTGATGTAGAATGGCAAAATACTGCAAACACCGTGTGGAAGTCTTTTCTATAAATAGAAAAAGTGAATTTATTATTTATTGTGAGATGTGCTGTAGAAAACCAGAAATACATTAATGGCATAATAATACTTAGTCGTATGTCTCATGAATTATGTATAAATGCAGTTGCTTATTTTATTAGAATTATAATTATTTTCCAGTTTGAAAATTCATTCATGGTTCTGAACGTCTGAACTTCTTATAGTGAAGTGGTTTATTATAAAATAATTAAAAAAGGCTTATAATCGACTTCACGTTAATTTTATTATTGAAAACAATTAGTGTGACCGCGGTTTCGCTATAATAGATATAGCATCTACGGACTTAAATACATATAATGGGACATCTTTAACATTCTGGTCATAAATAACACCAAGGACATTACACAATTAATAAATTAGGTTACAGATTAAAAATATGCATTTTTAGTGGCATGAATTAGGTTATGTTAACATGTTAATTTATTAATTGTGTAATGTCCTTAGTGTTATTTATGACCAGAATGTTAAAGATGTCCCATTATATGTATTTAAGTCCGTAGATGCTATATCTATTATAGCGAAACCGCGGTCACACTAATTGTTTTCAATAATAAAATTAACGTGAAGTCGATTATAAGCCTTTTTTAATTATTTTATTATAATTATTTATTAAAATAAAATATAAATATGCATTGAAATGAACACAGATTTCACATATGTCTATGTGAAATCTGTGTACTGTGGTGTATCTTATGCATTCTGTGTAAAAATTTAAAAACTCGTTAGATGGCTTTTTTTTGCAGCATCGTCTTAAACTTAACACTTTTACGCAGGAACAGGGATTAATTTTTGACCTAATAAAAACAAGCTTCCTTATAGATTTTGAGCTGTTATCAGCAGCCTGAATCCATATCTGTTATTAAAATTTAGTTACATTGTGTAGTATTTTATATATAATTAGAAATAATAATATTTTTCCTGTTAGAATCCAAATTTTAGTAATTCAAGTTAACGAATAATCCAAAAAATGGTATGGCCTCACTAAACGAGTATATTAATACAAGAAGACCGGAAAACTTGAAGATATTCTACCAAATTTAATGCGAAGATTCCCTATACCGCGGTATACCGTTCTAATTTTTATAGTTTATCAAAATTAATGGAGAGTCCCTAGCACAAGCTTAAGCTTATTTGGGGCTCTCCATGACTCTGTAGTAATTTCAGGTAAATAAATAAAAATTTGCGCAAATATATATTCAGGAGGTTGAAATTTTGCCCTGGAAGACTATAATTTTGAAACGGCGAAGTGTTTTAATACTTTTTCAGCCTGTATAAATGAGTCGTAAGTATATTTAAGTTTATATGTATAAACATTTAAATGATCTAAGGTTTTATTTCAAAAACGAAAAATAGACCATCACATTTGCTTTAAAATGATGTATCACCCGACCCCCCATTAAAAACAAACGGCGACCCATGCTTGCATGTCCAATGGACATTGTCCATGCCTATTTTAGTCCAATGGACATTGTCCATGCCTATTTTAGTCCAATGGACATTGTCCATGCCTATTTTAGTCCAAAGGACATTGTCCATGCCTATTTTAGTCCAATGGACATTGTCCATGCCTATTTTAGTCCAATGGACATTGTCCATTCCTATTTTAGTCCAATGGACATTGTCCATGCCTATTTTAGTCCAATGGACATTGTCCATGCTTATTTTAGTCCAATGGACATTGTCCATGCCTATTTTAGTCCAATGGACATTGTCCATGCCTATTTTAGTCCAATGGACATTGTCCATGCCTATTTTAGTCCAATGGACATTGTCCATGCCTATTTTAGTCCAATGAACATTGTCCATGCCTATTTTAGTCCAATGGACATTGTCCATGCCTATTTTAGTCTAATGGACATTGTCCATGCCTATTTTAGTCCAATGGACATTGTCCATGCCTATTTTAGTCCAATGGACATTGTCCATGCCTATTTTAGTCCAATGGACATTGTCCATGCCTATTTTAGTCCAATGGACATTGTCCATGCCTATTTTAGTCCAATGGACATTGTCCATGCCTATTTTAGTCCAATATACATTGTCCATGCCTATTTTAGTCCAATGAACATTGTCCTTGCCTATTTTAGTCCAATGGACATTGTCCATGCCTATTTTAGTCCAATGGACATTGTCCATGCCTATTTTAGTCTAATGGACATTGTACATGCCTATTTTAGTCCAATGGACATTGTCCATGCCTATTTTAGTCCAATGGACATTGTCCATGCCTATTTTAGTCCAATATACATTGTCCATGCCTATTTTAGTCCAATGAACATTGTCCATGCCTATTTTAAAAGATGAAAATATCAAATAAATACAAAAAGATAGTTTGAGTCGTCTTATTTACGTGTTTCAAATTTTAAGTCAATATCTCAACTCGTTAAAAAAATAAGAGGGGGATGACTTTTGAACCACACTGTATTTATTAATATAATAATTTAACATATCATGTTAACTTAATATTAAGATTCCTAATTAATTTAATGTCTTAATTTAAGAAATATTTAAACAAAATTATTAAGTATTTTGCTGTTAGTATCAAAAAATAAAAAGTTACGATTGAGTTCACAAGACGGTTACATAAGACTTTAGGCGGGTTCCCCAAGACCCCTAGACCTTTGACAATAAAAAACGCTGTTCTTTGAGACAGCCGAACCCAGAAAGAAACCCGTATTTGAAAATTTAAGCATCGGTCGAATGTCCAAAATACGTGCGAAACAACTAAGGGAACATTCAAGTATTACGTAACGCAAATTTTTATCATTTTGGCCTATCCAGAAGCTTGCATAAGAAAATAAAACACACATACATGGCGGCACATCAAGCCAATCACGGCGTCGCATTCTTATGTACTATGTTGTTATGCGAGCCTGTGGATATGCCCTTAGTGTGAAGTTTCGCAAAGAACTTGCAGCTTTTCACATCTAAGGTAAGGCATTTTTAATTTGATTCCTATTTAAAATGAAGAATCTTTCTTATTTTTTAGTATGAACTGCAATACTTTTTTTTACACAAATAATACAAGAACTATTGTTCTATAGCAACGAACTAATAACTCTTCTCTCTAGAATAGGCATTTCATTCGTTAAAACTGACAAAAACGTCGGCAACATAAACATTCGTCTGTCTTAGGGCCACTTGCACCAAATTTTGGTACGGGATTAACTCAGCTAAACCGAGTTTAAGTTAAAAAGGCTGAGTTCTGATTGGTCAGCCGTCAATTTAATCCAAGTTTAAAGTTAAACCAGCATTGGTGCAAGTGGCCCTTACTCGCACATCTTTGTTTTAACAGAGACAACAATACCAGTTAATGGCAATTGTTATTGTTCAGGCCTGAATATAGCCACTATTTGTTTACAAACAAACCGAGATGTTGGCGATACTTTATTTTAACGGTACACGGAAAGAAATTAGTGGGCTCTGCGCTATACATTATAAGATATTTGGTAACAGTGGCAAATTATAGTGATTTAAGCTATAGATTATAAGGGACACAATAACTAAAAATGTTAAAAATAAATTGGAAACGATTATATATATTACAGACACGATTATATTTATTACAGGCACTATTATAAATTTACAGAAATTTTATTATATTATAAAAATTATTAGCACGGACAATAATTAAATCTATTTAAGCTATAAATGCCATACTATTTGTTATATTTTATTATTCACTAAACAATTAAAGTATTTCATATAAATTTTTACACTGACTGCCATAATTGTAAGAGAAAGCCTTCTATTTATATAATAAGCGATTATAATTTGCTTGGTATGTGTGTTATAGCGCTCCTAGCTATAATTTTTTTTTCCGTGTATACGTAGTCTAGAAAGAAGAGTTATTAGTTCGTTGTAAAGTCACTTACTTTATTATTTAAGGACGAAAATTAAAGTACAATTGTATAGGATAATAACTTCCGATTTCCTGTCCATTTGTAACTTTTTACAGTGTCACTTAAAACTGTTATGTGGCATGTGTATGAAAAGTACACACTTAATTAAGATTTAAGAACTCTTGTTTCTTGATCAAGAGTCTCGAACCTCGTGACATGACTCGTCTTGATTAATCAAGTTACACTCTTGTCTTGATTTTTTCTCAAATTCGAAACGAGACAAGACCTCTCGATTTCAGGCTTCTCGGTTAACCAACTCTCGCTCTACGGAGACCCAGTTTTCAAATACGGGGTTTTCTTTGGCAGGGTAAAACGGATATCACCTGGCATCCAGGTGTCTTGGATCGTAACGGCTGCATTGGCACGTGCCTCACAGTACCTATATACTATTTTACACACAGGAAGTCTGAATTGAAGACATTTTATTTTAGTGCTTAACTGTGATCTCAAGGTTTATGTTATCGTGGAATAAGTGGTCTGAAAGTGTTGTTTTCTGTTTGTGGTAACCTGTGAATAATTTTATTGATTGTGGTATTATTCACAAATTGTTAAGTGATAGTGACAACTTGAATTACATGGATTTATATATGGCATAAAAGGTATATATAGCTATATACAATAAAATAATAAATTAAAAAAATATAATTTTAATTAAAAAAAAAAGTTGTAGGGTGATTGAACCGGTTCTTGGCCAATTTTCATAGGTTTCCGACCATTTTAACCCTTTGGGCACCATAGACGAAAATTTAAAATTTGGCGGAAATATTATCAATGAGAACATGTTTAAAAAGAAAATTAAAGAGAAATTTTTAGTTTTTTTATAATATCGACCGGTCGTGGCCGCCTAACTGGTCCAGCGTCGGACGGGCAATGCTTTTTACTGGGTAAATGCCCATAAATCTGAGACAAATCGTTAGAATAGATTATTCTTTATCCTCAATAGTTATTTCAGGACTAAACGTGGCTGTTTTAGTCCCTTGCATTTCGGTTTCCCTCGCTCGCTGCGCTCGCTCAGGAAACACTCATGCAGCGGAACTAAAACAGCCAGTTTAGTCCCTTGGTATATACACTATTTTTTGAAGGACCAGACATAATTTAGGTAGGTAGATAAAATTAAAAACCACGCGTCTAAAATCGGGTTGTTTTATTTTCGTAATGGAGCTCTCTACAACTAGAATTATAAAACAAAAGCCGTCTACCCTATCTCTATTTCATTTGTGCTACACTTTCCAGCTAACCAAATAAATACTGCATTTGTTTTCCATACAACAAATAAAGTATTTATTTGGTTTGGACTTTTGGCACAAACGAACATAGCTAATGTGAATCTGTAGAATAAGATAATTCTACTAAAATTTAGATGGCGCCAGTAATTTCTTTAATAAAAATATTATAGTTACACTTTTCGCCCGGCCAAGTAAATATTAGGCTTGTTCGAGATTCGAGTTCAGAACTGTTCAGAACTGGTTCTGACCAATGGAGGTTTAATCCTTATTACCATGTGATTTTAAATAACCAATAAACAGTAGTCCAGAACTGATTCTAGCGTATCCCGAACAAAGCTATTGTATTTGTTCAACAAAGAACAAATACAGAATTTGTTTGGTTGGGTAGAAGTGGGAATGAATGTATGTCTTCTATCCTTTTTGGGTAGAACTTTTGTCCCTGTCTAATCTAATGGGAGAACTCTCCATTTAATCAAGATGCCTTTGAATGCGAAAAGCCAGTTTCACGGCTATCGCGATTCCAATTGTTGTTTAATACGGTTGGCATAAACGTCAGTTCGAAAAAATGGTCGAAGACGATAAATTTTAAGTAATTTAAACAATGTTATTTTTTAAGGTTTTCTTTGTTAAAATCAAATAAATTTGTTTGAACCGCTAATTTATTACAAAACTTCACCAAACCTAATTTTTGTACCAGTAAAGCATATAGTAAGTATAATATTTTAATATTATCAAGGTCGCCGTGATTGTTATTTCCTTGGGACAAAAACGGCAAGTTTAGTCCCTCAAATGAAAGCGTAAAATTAAGTTTTAGTCTTGGTCGTGCAAAAATAGTATTTAAATTTATATGACTGTTGCTGGGCTCCGCGCCTTCGCCATTTTTCTAAATTTGCTTAATATAACTTATAATCGTATATTTTAGGGTCATAATTCATAAATTATGACTTTCTTTTATTTGTTTGGAAATTTTTATTTTTTCTGGGCCTCTGGGGGGTAATTCCCCCCCCCCCCATTACCCGGTGTCTAATCGCCTGCTTCAAGTAAAAAAAATACAGGAAAATAATAACGATTTTTTCGCGTGTTTGCATGTTACATTTTAAAGAGACACTCTTTAACCTTCAACTTTTCAGGACGCCTTTTTCATTTATTTCAAAATTTATTTTAAAATAAATAAAAACAAGTTTTTGAATATACCTACACCTCACATCTAACTTACTCGTTGTGGCCCTGTACATTACTACTCCAAAAATTACATAAATAGTATATTGTTTTACTAAGAGGAAAAGTGAAGCTTTTTTTACTAGTCGGTAGAATTTACGGACGACGCGAAGCGGAGTCCGGAAACTGCAGACGAGTAAAAAAACGCACTTTTCCTCTGAGTGAAATATACAATTTTTTTCTTCAAGCAACCTATATATATATATATATATATATATATATATATATATATATATATATATATATATATATATATATATATATATATATATATTTTAAATATTATTTTTTGAATTTAATTTATTCAGTAATAAAGTATGTTTTTTTTTATTAAAATAGGCCAATAAAACCCTTTCGAAATAAACTTAAACCTTCCTCAGCTCATTTTAAATTTTTGTCGTAGGCTAAATCGTACACTTTTCGCGATTTCGATGGTAACTTGTCTAATGTAGCATTTGCAATTTCGGAGAGATTTGTAGGTGTATAAACCATATATTCTTCTTCAATCATTTTTAATCAATTTCACACAAAGTTTTTGCACAGAATCTCGGGTCAACCACCTGTTTACATAATAAACAAACAAGTTTGAAGTATGACTGTCATCAAAGTTAAAGAGTGCTGCCGCCAGTGGTGGTTTTGCTAACTAACTTTTTTTTACGGCGTACAAAGTGATTTTAGTGGGGAGGCGTATCTTCACGGCTTATTTTTTAATATATTTTTAAATTTCGTTGTTTCAATTTCAAACCAAATTAAGTATTTGGTCTCTTAATGCGTATTTAGATGCACATAACAAACACCCCAATGTAATATTCTCGATTTAATTAAATTCCAAAAAAAAAAGCAAAATAAAATCACGTATAAAAATACATACATCAATTCATAACGGTGTCAAGGCATAATGTAAAAATGACACGACAATATAAGAAATAGAAGAATTCCATATGATTCCGTTGAAAATATACAGGGTCAGTCATAAATGTTTGGAAAATGTTAAGGGTTAATAATTAATATAATTATAAGATAACTAGATAAAACGTTGCAAGCACCCTGTCAAAACATCGGCACTATTGTATACTAGAGCCATCTAGTTTGCAAATTTCAAACGGTGTTTTGTTTGATTTTAAATTCTGTATCTTTAAAACATTATATTCTAGCAAAAAACTGTATATAACATTTTTTTATAGGGCTTAAAAAGAGCTTTTATTTAAAATATACTTTGTTGAAATCGGGTTATAAATGTGTGAGATATGCTAAAAAAAACTTTTACTGCTTTAAACGCCAATATCTCCGTTTTAGGAAAACGTTGTTTATAACATTTTTTGACCAATTTAAAATTATCTTTTATATAAGTGCTAAATTAACCAAATACAATAATACTTGCCTTAATTATAAACAAAAATCGCTAAAAATAGGAGTTTTACCCTATTTTTACTCCCTTACTCCCAATCGTTTACCCCCAAAATCTAATCAGTTCTTCGGAATACGATAAGAAACAATATGCAAAAAACCGCAATTCGATATCTCATGTAGAAATGGAGTTAGAGAGTTTACACCCAGACAGACAGACAGACGGACGCAAAAATTTTTTTTACGGATTTCGACTCAGAATGGTCTAAAACGTCGTGAAATGTGAAAAAAACGTGGTCAAAAATTTTGACTTTTCGGCGAAGATATCAATACATCGGAACTCTTAGTAGCACTATGTAAAAAGTATATTCTGTAAATGTTTGAAATAACGTATATTCTTTACGAGCGGAAATTTTGACGCATGAGCCGCAGACGAGTGTGACGGTTCGATAAGTGTAAAATATACTTCCACACGTGTTACAGACTATGCTTTTTCTTTGACTACAAATGTTCTTAAAAACTTAATTGTCATGTCATTTTATTATATATATTATATTTAGTATTTTATTTTTGTGTATATTTCTCACACTGATGTGTACAAACCCAAAATATATAGACCCTAAATATATACATATACATGAACTAGGGGTAAACCGCCGAGGAATCCAGGCTTACAAATTGCAGGACATTTTGAAGGTAATCTTTCGAGGAAATCATATCTTTACCAAGCGTGGGACTTTTTTAAAGGTGATTTTCAAGATTTGTGCCATTTTTTTTAACAAGTATTAGAAAAAACAAATAAGAAGCTTTTGATTAGTTAATGGATTTAAAGGTTTTATGTCAAAGAGTTCTCAGAAAAACATAACAATCAGTTCTCACCGCGTTGCAGATTTTTTTAGAATCACATCTTAAAATTTTCCAAACCACCCCGTATATTTTATACGTCTCAGTTCAGGGTTATCATTTATTTATTCATGAAAAATAAACTTGAAAGAGAAATATGAAATTGAAAATTTTATCATTTTTGACTGCGCCTTCAACACAATATTGATTTAAGAATATAAATACCATTTAAAATAAAAATAAAACTTCTGGTGCGCTATTTTAAGTGAGTTTTATTTCCATCTTAGTCTGCCATCCGATGATGAAAGGCGGCAATCGTCATTTAACTGTTTCACCTTTAAAGGGCTGTAAACACGGTGCTAAATACTATACCATGGTGGAAAATAACGTTAGAAGGTGTACCAAACGTTAGGTTAACGTTATTCTAATGTTAGGGTAACCTTTTTTAGGACAACCGAGTTAACAGCGGTTATTTTACTGTCCACACTGTGAATTTCACAGCGCATGCGCTAGAATAGTATTATACGGTAGTTTCAAATTTCTCAAAATCGCCAAAAAAACCTTCCATGCATGTACTTCTAAATCTAATCCAAAGGAGTTAAGATCTCTTTAAAATGCACCATTTTTAAAGGATCATAGTAGCTTTAAAAGCGATTTTTGGACCAACTAGACTTTTTTTTTTAGTTTTTGATCTAGAATAACCTTGCGTCATTGAAATTTTGGTTTCCAACGTTTTAGTGTTTACTTTTAGGTCCTCGAAACATTACCTTCAAATGAATTTGTCTCTAGCTTTTTTATGTATTTATACCTGAAGAATCACATTCTAATAAAAAAATACAAAAAATTTTGCACAGAAAAAAGTATGGGGCAAAAAATTGATAAGGCCCCCCGTTTCGCACGCTCCTGGTTAAAATAAATACATGAAAATGATATAAGATAAGAGTCCTTATCAAGTTTAGATCATATGCAAAACCTCGTTGCTAGAGCCTAGAGGGTTCCTGAGTTATTAAATATAGACCGTAGTTTCTAGCCCCTTCTAAAGGGGCGTAGCTATCTTACGACCTATGTTTATAGGAACTTATTTTCATATTTTCTGATGTAGAATCACCCCTTAAAATTATTGAGTTGGGTCTAAAAAATATTTATTATTACTTTGACTGTAATTTTTAATAATTCGTAATGCAGAAACAAAGAAATTTGGACTTTTTCTTTTCTTATCGTACTTATCGATACCTTAGATCTAAACTATTTTATCTCGAAAATATGACAATTTAAGGATTAGACATGTATACATACCGTAAGCTATTATAGGTTAGGGTATTTCAAAAATCACAAAATGCAAAAACTTAAGTCTTTGCCAAATTTCAGCTTAAACACACGAAATTTGGCATGTATCTACTTCGTTTGAAAACACTAGCTGGTTATCTGGGTTTTCCGGTACAAATTTTCGAAAGTGCCTTAAATATATCGAAAATTTTGGTAAATTCTAAAGATTTCTAATATTTTTCAGAAATTAAATGTTATGAAAAAGATCAAAAATCTTAGATTTTGTACGTCAAAAACCTCGAGTCATACCAACATGTTGGATGTTGCAACATCCAGGAAGTCTGCTATTGACCTAGTTTCGAAATAACAGTTTAAAACTGAGATATCGATAGATAATTGGTAACAAATTTTCGTTTCGGTTTACGTATTAAAAATCCTGACTCATTTCATGGGTTTTACGGTGTAAATAATCTTGAAAATATTTAAATTTGCGCAAACAAACGTTTGAGATAAGCTTTGTTACTAAAATCTATAATAAAATTTAGTGTATCACTATCGTAGATTCGAATGTAAAGTTTTTAAGAACATAATAATAATAGAATAAGAATAATAAGAACATAATAATAATAGAATAATAGAAAAATAAAAGTGTAAGTAACCAGAAATTGTTTTAAAAAATGTTTAGTGTTATGTTCATTAGGGTCTTTCAAACCAAAAAAGTTGGAATTTTTTGTTGCTCATGGAACACAAAGCTCATTTTGATTCATAAGTAAATATTCCACAAAAAAAAAATAAAAAATATTGAAATACGTACATTTACCAACACCCACGAGGGTACAGGTTTTGGCGTTTTGACGGTAGGTTCGAAGTAATTTTAACTATATATGGTCTGTTTCATCAAGGAAGATAGTAAAATAAAAATCGCACTGTGAATATTTTCAAAACAGGTTCGAATATTGGATGTGCGAATATACTGCGTAGTTTATTTTATAAAACATAACTATATTCTATACACAAACATATACTATTCAAACCTGTTGTAAAAATAATACTGTGCGATTTTTAATTTACTCTTGCTTGATGAAACAGACCATAAAATGCCCAGGTAGCAAGGGATGTTATGTTACAAGAAATTAACATCACTTTTGGGTGTATTTTTAAACTAAATCATAACATCACATAATATTGAAAAATAACATCTACTTAACATCACATTTGCAACGTAACAAGTGTGACGTGACAAACATGTTATTTAATAACAAATAATAAACAACGCTGTGAATATATCGCATGTCACATATTAACGTGGCTTTCACGTGAATGTCATGTTATTTTGCTTCTCACCGACGTTCGAAGCAAAAAAATCGATATAAGATGATGTTGATAGAGTAAATTATTATAAGGAAATTGTATACACATTATACGATTTCCAATGGATAGGGGCTCTGCCGGGCTTCTCTCTCTCTTTATTTTTGGCCTTTCCCTTCCGGATAATTAGCCAAGCCGGGCTTCTCAAGACCACGGACACGGATTAAAGGAATATATTCTTTGCTTAATCTGCAATTTCGTATTTAGAATCTATCTGTTTCAATCTGTGATTGTTTCAATTACTGATTGATTTTAAATCCGATTTTTTATAGGGTTATAGCGTTTTTAATGGTTTTATTTAGAAAAAGCTAATATCCTAGGATATTATTTAAATATTAAAGTACCAGTAACGGCATCCATAAGATATTAGATATAACAGGAATGTGGATTTATGATGTCACAAACACGTTATTTTCGGGATGTCATTGTGTGATGTTATTAGGGGCGGACTTAGGACATCCCCACCATGCTACATTCTTGTTAAATGAGACTACAATCTTAACATCACATGTCACATATTAACGTGACTTTCACGTGAATGTCATGTTATTTTGCTACCTGGGTGTAGAAAATCCAAGAATAAAAATAATCGCTTGACTTTACAGTGGTTTGGTACATTGGTTATTCAAAATTTGTGGTACTATTTTAAGGCGCTTTCTACATACCACGTATAACGATATCTAACTTATCCTAACCTTAGCTGGTCTAAAGTCAAGGTATGGAAAGGGTAATCGGAAATTTTTAGGCGCATTTACCAAAAATTGAACATTTTTAAAAGAAAATTATTCCTTAAAAATGTTTTAATTAAAGACCCTAACCCCAAAATGATCAAAATTTTCGTTACGTAATACTTAAACGTTCCCATAGTAGTTTAAAATTCCCGCGATTTTTAAGTTACATCATTGGTTAAAAACTCGTACCTTTTAACATATAAAATATTGTGACATTTTTTGTCTATGACAATGATTGACGGTCGTTAAAGCTAATAAAAGAAGAGAAAGTTACATAAAAAATGGTTATACTTTTTATACTCGTATGGTATTGAAAAAGGTACTTTTTTGGTTTATTCTTCATAGACTCACACTAAATTAGCATATTCTACATATTGTACAGACGTAAATTATATTGAACACAAGGAAAACGTCAAATTTTTAGGTTACAATTACAACTTAAGGCCTATCCAGAGGTTCGCATAACAACCATTACAAGATACATGACGACACATCAAGCCAATCCTGGCATCGCATTCTTATGTACTATGCTTGTTATGCAAGTCTTTGGATATGCCCTTTCCAGGAAAACAGTACCGACATCTGTTAAATTTTTGATACACTACGATTTATGCATAATTATGCTATCTATGCGCTCTGTGGTGTAAAACGGGCCGCGTCCCTTACTATCTTGCATAATTGGATGGAGTATAATTTATTTTTAAGCACATTTTAAGTTAAAATTTTTAACCACCCTGTATGTACTAGTTAGCGTATACCGCAAACGATTAAAATTCGATCCACCCTAAAAGCGAACGAACCACTGAGGTCAGCGCCGTTAATAACGGTATCACCTTGACGAGGACATGTCCTTGAAATTCCTGCCAAGGACTTTACTGACATGAGCCTAACGAACTTGTACCTTTCGATTCAATCTAGCATATACTTGCATATCAAATTCTCGAATAATTGAATGAAATTCTTTTACCGTACACTGATAAAAATAAACCTATAAAATATATTTACATACATACATGTATTATTAAAGTTTGGGAAGTACGTGATTTCTTGTCCCACTGTTTTCCACGCCTGAACCTGACCTGTAATGAATAATAGAGACCAGTAAACTAATTATTACTGGTCTGCAATTTAAATTATTAATTTTCGCTAGATGGCGCCATCAATTAAAATGTCATTATTAATGCTTAAAGCAAGATGGCTGAACTGCTGTTGTCATGATAAACACGAATATAATCTTATACATTTCGTTTAAAAAACTTAAAAGTACAGTTTTAGTCAATGTTTTTTACTTTTGAGACTGAGAAGGACAATAAATGTTATAAACGGTGCCTTGTGAGCTATCAACAAATGTCTTTTGTGGTTGTTTTTTTGGGTTAGGCGTATGTGAAAGTTTAGTTTCATATGATTGTGCTTTTATTGTGAAATGCAGGAAAAAATATTTTTGGTAAATATGAAAAGAATTAAAAAACTAAGTATTATAGTATTATGTTCTTCATTTGAAAAAGTCCAAAATGATCAAAATTTGCGTTACGTAATACTTGAACGTTCCCTAATCTACTATTTCCTACTAAAACGCGTTTTTTTTGTAGAAAAAATAGTTTACATTATTTGGAGTAAAGTGTTTATCACGGTTGTATTACAACTAAGTAGTTACATACACGGTGTACTTTTTAAAGTCCGAAATTTTAAGAGGTGATTCTACATCATAAAATACGACAAAAAAATCCTATAAACATATGTCTAAAAATGCGTCATAAGGGAGCTATGCCCCTTTAAAAGGGGCTAAAAAAATCGGTTTTTATTTAATAACTCAAGAACCCTTTGAGATAGCAACGAGGTTTTGCACGTGAACTAATCTTAATAAGGCCCATCTTCGTATGTTATTTTCATGTACTTACTTTAACCAGGGGTGTGCGAAACGGGGGATCCGTTTTTTATGCCAAACTTTTTTCTGTGTAACTTCTTTGTAATTTTATTCTTGGAATATGGTTTCTCAGGTCAAAATACATAAAAAAGGTGCTTTTGTTGTAATAAATTAGGATTAACCGTTTTCGAGAAAAAATCATTTGAAATTTCATGGTTTCAAGGACGAAAAATTAAATAGGTACTAAAATTTCGCATTTTTCGACATATGATTATAGCAACTTTTTTTCATATTTTCTGATATAAAATCACCCCTTAAAATTTCGGACCCTATTCCAAATACACCGTGACGTAAAAAAATTTACCTACCTTAAAATTACACGCCTTGAAAATTTGGTAAATTTGGATTTATATTTTTAAATTTGGTAAATTTGCTGTCCAAAGTCGGGAAACTGACATCTAGTTGATAAATTGTAAGTTGGAAAATTGCGAGGAAAATTGTTTAGTTAGTTGGAAAATCATTGGGTAAAGCTGGGGACCTTTTATTTGTCATCAAAAAGCTTTTTTCAGACTACAGTTCGAAAATATAGTTTTACTAGTTCGATACGCTACCTGGTTGCAAAATGTCACTTTGTCAAACATGTAATGTAAACATTTTCGAGTTCACGTAAAAAGAGGATTAAAACTTTGAATTTTAATGATTTAAGTTTTTTACTCTTTAGAAGAATATAAAAGTTTAATTAAAAGTGGATTATGTCAAGGATATTGGTGGCTTTGATTCCCTTTTAAACCATTTTATTGTTTGCAAGAAGCCGAGCAAAAATTACAAATTGCAGTTTAAAGTTAGTCTCTGGATCAAAGAGAACATGTTACCTAGGGACTTAATTAGATTTTGAAGTTTAACATTGTTTAACTTATCGCAGTGACCTGCTTTTTGAATTTCCATCGTTAGACTAAACTTAGATTTCTCTAGGATAACTGACAGTTATTTATATACTTAGGGGCGTCGTTAGGGGAGGGAGGTGACTACCAAAATTTCCCAACTAATAAAACTTAATTTGCCAACTATTAAAAACCCTCAAAAAAAGCTTTACCCCTGGAACAATGTTGGCGACTATGTAAAAAAATCCCAACTTAGGACTTACTATAACTGAGGACCTAAAATGGGAAACCCACATTACCAATAAATCCAACAGTTTAATCTACCTCATAACCAAAGCCTTCAAAAACCTTACTCCCGAAATGATCCTTAAACTCCATAAATCCTTCATCAGACCCAAGATCGAGTATGCCCAAAGTATTTGGACTCCATACTATGCAAAGGACATTGAATCACTTGAGAAAGTTCAACGGAAAGTCACCAAGCTTCCAGCCTCACTAAAAAATTAACCCTATGAAAGAACACTCCAGATACTTAACCTCCCCACCCTATCCCAAAGAAGGCAGCGTGGAGACCTAATTGAGCTGTACAAAATTACTCAAGGCCATTATACATGCAACATGGAAGCACTTCTACAATTTGATATCCAGCAGTTAACAGGTCACAATAAAAAACTCAGCAAGGAGAGGTGTAACAAGCTGCAACGTAAAAACTCTTTTCCAAACCGAGTAGTGTATGTCTGGAACAGACTTAGTGATGAAACTGTAAACGCCTTATCAGTCATTCAGTTCAAAAACAGACTCGATCAGGAAATAAAGGCATGGAACAATACTCTTGTTCACTATTCTATGTGAAAACTATGTGATAAGTTAATGTGATTTTATATATTCTTCTGTGATATTGTAATTTTATGTGATATATTTTAAGTTTAATTCAAATCATTGAACAGTCTCATCGGCTATGCCGCTTACTGTTTTTTTAATAATAATAATGATAATAATAATATAATCCAGATTTCCCAATTTTTCAGAAAAGAATTTCTCAACTTTTAAAATATCCACATTTCCCAACTTTGCAAGAGAGGATGCGACGCCCCCCCTCCCCACTCGATACTCCCCTTATTATAGTTTTCACAGCGTGCCAAAAAACTATAATACCGTAGCATCGAGTATTCTGTAATCATCAAAAAATTATTGAATCCAAATGTGTTTTATGAAAAAATAAGTAACTTTAAAAACGTCCTTCTGTCCGTCTGATGTCACGTTTTTGTAAGCGCGATAACTCAAGAACGAATTATCAGATCGACTCGAAATTTTCAGTAACAATCAAGTTCTATGAGAAGAAGAACCCTATTTATTGTTTTTGAGAATAATCTCCACATAAACAAGGAAGCTATGCATATATCCCCATATATGGGGGTTAAACTCATTGTTTAAAAGTTTAGGCAATCCTAATATTTCACTCACTCTATTAAATTTTTGGAACTTACGTACATACATTTAATTTTTTTTTCTATTATTTACAGATGTTCTAAAAGCCTAGTTTCACTGTATTCTACATTTCTGCCAGTACCAGCCTAAAAATGACTACACTGGTGGAACTTGAAAGTTGGATGATCTACCAGTGTATCGCCATGGAATGCAGTAACTGTCTGTGTAAGTAAATTACTACATATCGTCTATTTCAAAACGTTGTCTCTCAAATATGGGATTAAGCAAGTTATTAATAAAGATACGCCTTTGTTGTTGTATAAATTATAATTAACCCGGACAACATTCATAAACTCATATAGGCCTCATGAGAGCATCATGTTATGATTTCCACGTTTTGTACTCATACGAACATCATGATGAGCACATCTCATGATTTTGGGTCACGTTGTGAATTTGTTATGAGTTTGTCATGAGGTGTATATATTTAACCTTAAATCATTAAATGATGTCATAATGATTTCCACGTGAAATAGCAAATGTTGCCCGGGACCCGATTGAGAACGATTGCCGAATAGTACAGGCTCCTGTAATGTTTCAGTGCACTTGACAGCGTTATGCTATAGGTGGCGCCACATGTTATTTTCTACCACTAACTAAACTTTTTAAACGAATAAAGGAGTACTAGTATTAAAAGGCAGCTGACTTTATAAGGATATACTACTGGTAATAACTAGTAATTAACTTACTGGTCAGCTAATTCGATACACATTTTCGGATTGGTATATAAAAGAGTATAAAACACCCTTATAATTTTTTTTTAAATCGTTGGGTAATTACCTCTCATTACCACCATGTGGCTACCCGCCTGTCTCTTACCTTATATGGTATTATAATGTCGGGGGGCAAAAACTATTATTTTTGGTCATATACCTACCTATTAATACCCACTTTGTGATAATAATTATTATAATTATAATTATTACCTTGTACCTATAGGTATAGGTATATATATAGTATATATACTATTGTAATATTTCATTAGGAATATGATAGACATATTATGTATACGTCCAAAAAAATTTGGTACCTACTTTAATAAAAGGTAGTAGATGCTCCTATGATTTTCTAGCTTATTAAACTAATAGCATAATGAACCAAAATCCGCCGCTGCGTGTCAGTGAATTTTATAGTTATGATGATATACTTCCTGCTTTTTTGCACCACTTAAATCATATTGCGTAACGAGTTTGCATCCAATATTATACCCAGAAATATACTGCTGCTACCAAAAGAATTCCTTCCCCTGTAGGACTAGGTTTATTTAAACAAAAAATTAGGTTTTTTTTCAAAAATCGAAAAACGTTTGGCAAAAAAAAAAAAAAAAAATATTGAAAAAAAAAATCAAAAATTTGTTTTTTAAAGTAACTTTTATCGAAAAAAACGAAAATAAAAAAAATAGTGGAGTAAAATAGGTTTTACCTTATCTTACCCTTTTACCCCACCCCGATTTTCACCAAAAACGATCCCAGCCTAGACCATATGGTCAAAATTTAAAGTTATTAGCTCAAAGCGTTCTGGAGTTATGGTGGTCAAAATTTCCCGGACATTCTGGATTTGAATTTTAAACGTTTTAAACGTTTTAAAAACGTCGAGAAACGTAAAAAATCAATAAAATATCTCAATCTTTTTTACTATTGCAAGACTTTCTTTGGGAAAAGTTAAATATGTCAAAATTGTACCAACCCTACATTCTGTATTTTTTCTTCGATTTTTTCCATAATACTAAAGTGTAAAATTTCATATTAAATTATGAAAAATACAATTATACCGGATATAATGTGTAAATTCCAGAACAAACCATGCTACTCTATAATTTTTAAATAAATTTTACATAATATATTCTGTAAAAACTACATTGAAAAAATATATATTTTTCGACAATACATTAAAAATTGAGGCGGTTATGTAACATATTTAAACCTTGAAATTTTTAATGAATTTTGAAGGTAAGAGACCCTTCTACGATCATATGATAGAAATTTCAACGTTTTCAAAAATGTTACACAACACCATCCACTTGCCGCGTCAATTATGTGAGTATTACATGATTAATAGTGTATTTTTACATAATGTTCTATATATTTACAGTGATTTTTCTTTCTTTGGACTACTGCACTGATATTTTATTCTTTGTTTGTATTTTTAGTTACATTTCCTAAATAAGCCATTTAATTAACTTTGAGCCGCCATCGCGATATATCGGTCAAAATTATTTGTATTTTTTAATTCATTTACACGCACTTCTGTTTCAGTAAAAAACTTATCATTTTTATTAGTTAATTGTTCTGTTTTTATTTATTTTTTTATGATTTATGTTTTTTTTTCTTTTGCTTGTAGGAATTCCGTTCACAATTTTTTAGTTGGTCCTTTAGTTTAGCACTGTTCATAAAATGTTGGATTCAGGTAAGTTTTAAAATAGATTTTAAAAACTAACTTGTATATTTTATTAGTTTCACCTTTAAATATTTATTAATGTGCATAATTAACAGAGATTGCACTTATTTTAATATTTAACACATTTTAATCAAATTATATTCAATATTTTTTACCCAGACAATGACAGTTAGCACATTAACTGTCATGTGGATTGACATACAATTGCATAACACTATCATATGTGTTTAAATTAAATTTTGAATTTTATTTAAATTGAACGCATACTAAACCAGACTAGTATGGTACTAGTCTTTGGTACTAGTCGTACCAAAGACTAGTCTAGTACATTAATAATATGTTGCATAATTATTTATAGACATAAAACCTAGTCAAACATGAAGTAAATACCAAATCCGCAATCTCTGAAAATAAAGCATATTTTTTTTGTTAGCAGACTAACATCTCTACTCTAAATTTCTCTACTCCCTAACATCCCTACTCAATAACATCCCTACTCCACAACAACTCTACTCCGTAACATCTCTACTCCATAACATCTCTACTCCGTAACAACTCTACTCCACACTATAGACACTCGATTAGCCACTTGTCTTAACTCAAAAGAATATTTGTCATGCTAAGTCACTGTCAAAAATGAATTCAGTTTATTAATTACTTACATATTAGTGCATGTTAAGAGTACGCGGTCATTGTTGCTTTTAGAATAATTCATTTATGATTGTTCTAGATTTACATTTAAAGATAAACATTTTCTAGGAAAAAAATAAAATAATCTAGAAGAAGAAGAAGATTCTTTGTTCTTTGAACTGCTCATTTATTATCAAGTGGCTAATAAAGTGCATATAGTGTGGAGTAGAGTTGTTACGGAGTAGAGATGTTATGGAGTAGAGATGTTGTGGAGTAGGGATGTTATGGAGTAGGGATGTTAGGGAGTAGAGAAATTTAGAGTAGAGATGTTAGTCTCCCTTTTTTTGCATAAAAAAATTATAAAAAATAAATTTGCTCTTAGCAAACGACTGTCACATAAAAAAATATGCAAGCATTTGGAGGTTAAAATTAATAATTTACGTACAATTAATATCTTCATCCAATAAAATGATTTATTTGGGCATATTTTGTTCGATCAAGAATTATATTCAGTGCGTTCAAATTTTATCTCAAAAGAAAGTATGATTTTTTTAAATAAAGTATAACTATAGTTTGTTTTCTTAACATATTTAAGTTAAGTTAAAAACAATATTATTGACTTAAACTACATCTATTAAATTAAAAGACGAGTTTCAATAAATTATACTCAAGTATCTCTTAACGCTCGTTTGCAGCAAAATTGCAGCTATATGGCCCGTAATTTTGCTGCGAAAGAGCTGTTAGAGAAACTTTATAGCTACTGTGTTACTTGGATAGTTAAAATCTGTCAGTATGGCAGTATGTCACAATAGTGGTTTCGCAGTATGCTAGAAACAACAATTATTTAAACAAGTCTTTTAGTATTAAAACTAGATGAAACGTTGCAAGCACCCTGTCAAAACATCGGCACTATTGTACACTAGAGCCATCTAGTTTGCAAATTTCAAACTAGGTGTTTTGTTTGATTTTAAATTCTGTATCTTAAAACATTATATTCTAGCAAAAAACTGGATATAAAATTTTTATAGGGCTTAAAAAGAGCTTTTATTTAAAATATAATTTTTTGAAATCGGGTTATAAATATGTGAGATATGCTAAAAAACCTTTTACTGCTTTAAACGCCAATATCTCGAAAACAATGCGTTTTAGGAAAATGTTGTTTATAACATTTTATGACCAATTTAAAATTATCTTTTATATAAGTGCTAAATTAACCAAATACAATAATAATTGCCTTAATTATAAACAAAAAACGCTTAAAATAGGAGTTTTACCCTATTTTTACCCCCTTACCCCAATCGTTTACCCCCAAAATCTAATTAGCTCTTCGGAATACGATAAGAAACAATATGCAAAAATCCGCAAGTCGATATCTCATGTAGAAATGGAGTTAGAGAGTTTACACCCAGACAGACAAACAGACAGACAACAGACGGACGCAAAAAAATTTTTACTGATTTCGACTCAGAATGGTTTAAAACGTCGAGAAATGTGAAAAAACGTGGTCAAAGATTTTGACTTTTCGGCGAAGATTTCAATACATCGGCACTCTTAGAGCACTAAGTGCCGATGTAATTATAACTATACTATAAGAAAATATATAAAGTTGACATTCACTTGTCTTAAGTGGTTTTCATTTGATTTAAGATACTATGTTTATCTGTGTAGAATTTCTAAAATAGAATTCAAAAGAATTCTATTAATGTAATCCAATAATAATCTTGTTTCGTTCCAGTCATGACTGAGAGCGCATTCAAAGCCAGAGATATTGGATTAAGGGCTCAGAAGAAGATCCTGTCCCGTATGGCGGGCAAAAACATCGCCAGGGCTTTCATCGACGACACCACCGCCTCCTTACTCGATAATTTATACCGTCTTGCCAAGCAATACGTAAGTATTGCTTTCCCGTACGAAATATTTAAAAATACAGGAAAGCCTTATATTTGTACTTTTTTTTTACTTTCGAGCGACCGAGCATGGACAGAATAGTATATTCTATAACTAGTATGGAATAGACAATATTCCGCGCGAGCGGAAAGTTTGTCATACGAGCCGGCAGGCGAGTATGACGGTCCCGCCAGCGCGGAATGACTATTCCATACGTGTTGTAGACTATACTTTTTCTTCGACTGCAAATATTAAACACTGTATGGCTTTAAACTGCGGAGAAGGTTAAAAAGAATGTTTTTTGTGACTCGACATTGCAAATGCAACAAAACACATATTTTTAAATAAAGCAATTAATGTTATTTAATAATTTTATCAAATCAGTACTTAAAAAAGATTTTTATTTAATTTTAGCACATATTTACAAATTATAATGCAAAAATTAAAGGTTATGTCAGATTGTTGTGACATATATCAGGTTTAAATATTTAACAATAGATGGAGCAGTTTTAATTTTTGGAACTAAATTGATAAAAAAAACTCGTCAAATATTAAGATATACTAATAAACTTTATGAATTTTAACCCAAAACTTTAAATCGCATTAAATTATTCAATATTTCATGGTAAAATATATATATTTTTGCTAATTTTGCTACATTTTTCTTTACTTTTATAAACAAGAGATGGCACTACATGTGCTCATTCTAACACTTGATACGGAATATTCATACCGTATCTAGAGCTAGAATGGATTCATTCTGTGTTTGAAAAGTGTGTGTATTTGCTTACATTCTGAAGCAGTCGTAGAAAATACTAGATTACAGGTCGACTAGGAAAATAGTACTTTTCCGAAACCATTTATAGGTCGAGGAAAATACCATTTTCCGGGAGACCTGTATACTATTTTATTCGCAACTGTTTTTATTTAAAGATAAAGCAGATACAATTTTTTTTAAATCTAGATATTTGAATTCAAATGAAGAAAATAATATTATAATACTTTGTTTTTTAGTTGCTTTCATATAAAGAACTTTCACTTTCGGGTTTAGACCGTGTTAATGGATTTTCACTTTCCGACGTTTCGTCTCTTACTACTAGAGACATCTTCAGGGATTAATCTGAAACTAAGTTTCGAATCAACTTGTGTCACTATTTATGACGAGTTGTGGTTATTCACCCGTGACGAGCTTTTTCCTATCAAAGACTTCCATATTGCAGGTAAGTGGTAACCAGTGTCCCGATTGATATTGTTAGGATGCTTGATGATTTCTATCGATTCCCGTATCTTCCTTGGCATTTTTCTGTTTTCTGTTAATATTTGTTTTGTTTCAGACAAATTGATTTTATGACCTGTTTCATGTACATGTTCGGCTACTGCCGATAAGGAAATTTGTTTCTTTCTTATATTGCGCTCATGCTCTTGAAGTCTTGTAGAAATTTTTCTCTTAGTTTCACCTATGTAAACCGTACCACAGGAGCAGGGTATTTTATATACGCCTTCTGAACTCAGGGGTATTTTGTCTTTTGTTGAAGTCAAACATTGACCTAATTTTTGGTTGGACCGAAATATAGGCTTAATATTTGACTTTTTCAAAAGTTTACCTATTTTATCCGTGATACCGCTTACATAGGGAAGTATAACTTGTGTCTGTCTGTCATTGTCACTATTGTCCTGTTGTTTGTGTCTGGGATTTCTGTATTTGTATATGGTCTTATTAATGTCTTTTTTGGTATAACCGTTCATGGTCAAGGCTTTGGTTAGTTTAAGGAGTTCTGTGTCTAGGGAATTTTTGTCTGAAATATAAGAAAGAAACAAATTTCCTTATCGGCAGTAGCCGAACATGTACATGAAACAGGTCATAAAATCAATTTGTCTGAAACAAAACAAATATTAACAGAAAACAGAAAAATGCCAAGGAAGATACGGGAATCGATAGAAATCATCAAGCATCCTAACAATATCAATCGGGACACTGGTTACCACTTACCTGCAATATGGAAGTCTTTGATAGGAAAAAAGCTCGTCACGGGTGAATAACCACAACTCGTCATAAATAGTGACACAAGTTGATTCGAAACTTAGTTTCAGATTAATCCCTGAAGATGTCTCTAGTAGTAAGAGACGAAACGTCGGAAAGTGAAAATCCATTAACACGGTCTAAACCCGAAAGTAGAAGTTCTTTATATCTTAATGGCCGTGAAAGCTTAAAATCTAAAATAGTTGCTTTCATATTTAAAACAAATCATTTTTCCTGCATCTCACAAGAAAAGCACAATCATATAAAACTGAAGTTTCACATACGCGTAACCCAAAAAAAAACAAACACAAAAAACATTTGTTGATGGCTCACAAGGCACCGTTTATAACATTTAAAATCCTTTTCAGTCTCAAAAGTAAAAAATATTGACTAACCCAGGTTCGTGGCCAAAACTGTACATTTAGGTGTTTTAAACGAAATGTATTAGATTATATTCGTGTTCATCATTTTAATATATCGTCATCTAAAGGCTCTAACGGTCTAACTCCAAAACGTCATATTTTTCAGGAGACGTAAAAAACGATTTAAAACTTAATTATAGCAATTTAGAACTTTAAAACTAGCTTGTTCACAGGTAAAAATGTTTGAAATGTGTTAATGTATTTAAAACTTTTCATTGTTAGCTATTTTATATAAATTATTTGAAAATTAAATTTTAACCACAGAATCTAAATTCACTAATGGTCTAACTCCAAGGGAAGATAAAAGAGGATACCTATCGTATTATATCGCGTAATATTATTACAAAAAAATTATATTTTTATATTTAATATATAATATTACTACTAGGTAGGCATAATATATATACATTATTAATGGCAATAATTATAATTATCATCAAACAGTAAATTAACAAATATTTGAAACGGGATCCCCTGTTGTCGAGAAATAGTTTGACATTAGTGACAGTTCTCATTTAATGGTTTTCTCACAATCATATGATGGAGTTAGACACTTAGCGACTTAAAATATTTATATTTTTGCATTTTTTGAGGCTGATATTGGTTTAATGCAACTTTTTTTTTTTGAAGTATGTTGGTAATCAGATAATGAAGCAAATTTGATAAAAATCTCATTTTTGAAAAATTTGGAGTTAGACAACTAGAGCCTTTAGTGGACGATATGTAATATATCCCAATAAACATTGGTTCGTTGGCCGCCCGACGGCCAACCTTCCTTGTTATTTAATATTTATAATTCGTCAGTAGCACAAATTAATAGAAAATACACGGGTTAAAAACTTTTGATCAGGCTAAGATTTTACAGGCTTATTTTTATACTCAAAAAGAAAAAATATAGAGAGCAGGGCTGATTTTATACGAATATTATCGATATTTGCATGATTTTAGGGTTTTTAGGCCCCAAAAGTACCAAGTGCTTAGGGTTTTCGTTATAAATTTTTACTCTAAGGGAGTTCTAACCACGACAAATAAAAAATATTAAGTAATATTAAGTACTGTCACGTACTTAGTAGTTAGTGTTTTTTTTTTCAATACCGAGTTATAGAATAATTTATTATAAGAAAAAAAGTTTATAAAAACGCGTAGTTTCGGGGGTACGGATATTACCCCGCCCAAAATGCATATTTATATTAACATTTTATGTAAATCCATAATAGTTATAGCTATAATTTATTAATTTCAGTCAAACAACAAAAAGGAAGCAGAAAAACTAATCAAAAACATCATCAAAGTGGTGATTAAACTAGGCGTACTTCACCGTAACAACTTACTGACCGAGGAAGAAATAAAGTCAGCGGAAAAATTCAAAAACAAATTCCGCATCGCAGGCATGGCGATCATTTCTTTCTACGAGGTAGACTTTAGTTACGACAGAAACTACGTAACTTCCGCTCTAAACGAATCGCACAAGTGTCTACAATTTATTATATCTCACCACTTAACGGATAAGTCTCAGATGAGAACAGACAGCGTTTTCGCTTTTTTCACCAATGAGCATTTCTTAGATTCCATCTTCAAGAGGGATTCTGAATATCGGGAAGCCTTAGGAAGGGTCGTTTGTGACCTTAACAAGGCTATTGATGCCGGGGATTTGTAAGATGTGATTCAAAGGGTTTATAAACCCTGAATTTAGGTGTGTTCTAGTTTCGTCCAGTAGAAAATACCAAATATTATTGTAAAGTACTGTATCAAAACGGGATAGATATTTAACATGATATGGTTATGTTTTATACCGTGCGATTATAAAGTGTAGAACACTTTTTAATGCAAAACTGGCATTAGCGATGAGTAAAATGCAAGAAAGCTGTGTGCGTTTTACTGGCCACCGAGCAGTTGTACGTAGCAATCATATGCCCAGGTAGCAAAATAACATGACATTCACGTGAAAGCCACGTTAATATGTGACATGTGATGTTAAGAATGTAGCATGGTGGGGATGTCCTAAGTCCGCCCCTAATAACATCACACAATGACATCCCGAAAATAACGTGTTTGTGACATCATAAATCCACATTCCTGTTATATCTAATATCTTATGGATGCCGTTACTGGTACTTTAATATTTAAATAATATTTTAGGATATTAGCTTTTTCTAAATTAAAACCATTAAAAACGCTATAACCTATAAAAAAATCGGATTTAAAATCAATCAGTAATTGAAACAATCACAGATTGAAACAGATAGATTCTAAATACGAAATTGCAGATTAAGCGGAGAATATATCCTTTAATCCGTGTCCGTGGTCTTGAGAAGCCCGCAGAGCCCACTATCCATTGGAAATCGTATAATGTGTATACAATTTCCTTATAATAATTTACTCTATCAACATCATCTTATATCGATTTTTTTGCTTCGAACGTCGGTGAGAAGCAAAATAACATGACATTCACGTGAAAGCCACGTTAATATGTGACATGCGATATATTCACAGCGTTGCTAAATATTTGTTATTTAATAACATGGTTGTCACTTCACACGTGTTACGTTGCAAATGTGTTGTTAAATACATGTTATTTTTCAATATTATGTGATGTTATGATTTAGTTTAAAAATACACCCAAAAGTGATGTTAATTTCTTGTAATATAACATCCCTTGCTACCTGGGTGGGCTTGTCGCGCACAACTCTAACAGAGGCGTGACTTCAAACGAAGAGTATTTTCTTTTCAAACTGTTAGGCACTTTATAATCGCACTGTATATTCATAGTTTTTGACCAAGAGAACTTAATATAGAAAAAATACAATTTTTAATTAAATTTATCAGATAAAACGTCGTGGCTATAAAAGGTACAATTCTAAAATAAGTATTTTGAAGGGACTTTACTTGGCTGGCCCAGCTGGGTTTAGTTTGTTTTTTGTTTCTTAGACTTCTGTTTTTGCTTTTTTTAACAAAAATTCCAAACCTGAGCAAAAACAAACCAAAAACTAAAGAACAAAGTAAGTCAAGATGAAGTGACCTTAAAACAAGGTCTTCGGTAGCACGGCGAAAAACTGATAGTGTCGCTACTAGTTTCTTGCAGATCAAATCTGCAGGTAAAAGTCATGAATATAGTCATAGGGGAAGTCTGTAATGTATTTTTTTTTTCATTTTGACAACCCCTCCCCTTGTCACAAAGTGTAACACTGACAGGTGTCATCTAGTTTCATAGAAAGTACCAAATATTGTTAAAAATATCTGAAATCATTGGCAGGTCCAATAAATACATATTTTCTGACCAATTAGTTATAACTATTTATAAATAAACTAAATAAATTAGTACGTCCAAAAAAAAAAGTTTTCGGGGATCAAATTGTTGTGAAATTGGGGTAATTCTTAGTCTTATATTAGAAAAAACTAAGCCAAAATCCCGCGCGACCATGGATGCGACCTATGCCATCATCGAATGGGCACTCCTGTTAAAATAAAACGATTCGCCTTTATTCCCTTATAGTTGGACTTCGGAAAATACTAAAAGTGGGTAACGGCGAGCCGTGTAGGTTCCATCTCCCATATAGCACACGTTTTACGATGGATATCCCCCGGATATACTTTTGTTACTAAACGGGAATTTGCGACTTCCCCAGGATATACTTTTGTTACTAAACGGAAAGTCGAGCGACTTCCGAACCCGTATATCCCATGGATATACCTCGTATATCCCAAATGTCCTTTGTGTGTCCCAGGGACGTCACGAGGGGTATATTCCGGGGACATACTACCCGTATATCCCAGGGATATCCCAAAAGGACATCCCCTCGGGACGTGCCTGGGATGTACGAAGGACATACCGTATATTCTTGGGATATACAGGCAGTATATCCTCAGGACGTACCTTTCGGGATATCCTTGGGATATACGACTAATGTCCCGTGACATGCGGAATTAATAGGATATTGAGAGGATATCCGGGGGATTTTGTGTGCTATATGGGCTCTTGTCGTCTGGGTGCCATTGATCAAGGTTTTTGATATCTTTCTTTAAATCCATTTGTCAGTGTACTATAGTGGGTCATATTGCCCAAGTGTATTTGTAAATATTTCTAAAAAAAACTTAGTCAAAGAAAAAGTTATGTGTTCAGTGAATACTAATCAAGAAACTTTCTTGGAGTTCAAATTATCAAAAACTATTGCATGTTAATAGTGAATATTTTTTAGTCGCATAATTATAAATAGAATATACAGGGTGTAACACACTTATTGTCCCAGGGGTTAAATCCTGAACGAATTTAAATAATTGAGACAAAAAACTTATTAAATAATTTTTTCGGCCGTACAAGAAATCACTACTAAAGTCGTATTAATGGTGCAGTTTTAAATTCCCTATTCAACTGTTTTTTTTTTTATTTTGAAATCGGTTTAAGTACTGATTGCTTGTAGAGTGGAAAAATGATCTAAATCCGTTCAGGAGTTATCCCCTGGGAGATTAAGTCTGAAACACCCTGTATAATTAGAATAAACGTACTTAATTATCAAAAAATAATAATATATCATATAAAAGAGCTTATTGAAACTAAAAAAAAGACGTTAGAAACTAAAAAAAGTTCTTAATACAGTTCTAAACATTATCAATAGATAATATCTATTTTATTATATTTAATATAATTATAATATTTGTATTTTTCCGGAACAAAATTCAATACAAACAGTGGTTATTACTCAAAACATTTTATATTTGCTTATTTTACTCTATTATAGATTACGTACTTTTAGAACAAAACTTTTTAATTTTATATTATTCTTACCATTAAAAAAATGTATACTTTCATTAAGTAATAATTTTTAGTTTAGAAAATATATATATATATATATACTCACCAGTGTGTCATTTCTAATGACTCATTAGTAGTGCTCGGATCAATGTATTCATTTACCGAGGGCTGGCAAAAAATAGAATTAAGAAAAGCATATTTGTTAAGTTAATGTTAAGTAAATAAACACTTTAAACTACATTCCACCTACCAGTCTATCATGTAGACAATGTTACTACAATGTAGTAACATTGCCGACTTTTTTTAAAAAGCATTAATAAGTTTTATCAAGGGAGGCATTGAAATCTTCAATTTTACATCATATCATTTTGACAAGAGATTTTAAAAGTTGGGTTAAGCTTTTGACAAAAACCGTCTAGGTTAAAATACAGTAAGTACTAGATTTTTTGTTAGTTTTTTGTATTTTACTATTTTATTACATACTGATGCAACATAAAAAAAATATATTTTATCCAATACATACAGATAATGAGACAATTACCAGCTTTATTTTAAATAGATAAACTCAATAATAACCTCCGCGTGGCTTTTACTTTATTGAGTGGATAATTATTTATTTTACCCACTCAACTGTCACTTGTCAAATTATTTTCTTGTAAATTTTAATAAAAATATGAATTCCTAAGCTATTTATTGGATAAAACCTTGTATGGCACTCATGGGTAAACCGATATTGTCCTCTCGAAAATTAACCTGCTTGGCTGACGCGTCGCAGGTTAATTTTCTCATAGGCAATATCTTACTTTACCCATTAGTACCATTTTTCAAAAAAATCATATTCCAAGTCTTATTGTACAATGACAGCGTACTTAGTTAAAAATAATAATAGTTTTTTATTATTCTAATTTTTGCGAGCCCCCCGTAAAAGAAGAGGTACTTTGATCCGACCAATTATTGACTATTATAGTCATTAATTAATTATTATTAATTATTAATTTGGTACATATCTTATACTCCAAATTTCATGAACAAAATTTTTATAATGGTATATATTTTTGCACTGACTATTTTTGAATAATATACATAATTTGTGTATAACATATAAGGATTACAGGGGGAAAATTATTTGTCGCAAAACAAAAAATATTCAGGAAACGAAAATGAAAAGTCAAAGTCTAATAAATGTAACAAAAATACTGTAAAAAATGATGTTTTGTATTTAATACATTCTTTAAAATATATACTATTATTTTGAACCCCCCCCCATAGGGGGATGTTAGTGGGTAGTCAAAATATAAAAACTCTACAGCCTTTAATAACGCGAGAAACGGGGTATAAAGTGTATGAATTTTGGTCAATTTGGGTGACGTATTTCCATAATTTTTTTTAAAGGCATAATTTTTTTTTGCACGACCAAGACTAAAACCTAATTTTACGCTTTCATTTTCGGGACTAAACTTGCCGTTTTTCTCCCTAGGGAATAAAAATCACGGCAACCTTGATAATATTAAAATATTATACTTACTATGTGCTCTGCTGGTTCAAAAATTAGGTTTGGTGGTGTTTTGTAATAAATTAGCGATTCAAACCAATTTATTTGATGTTAACAAAGAAAACCTTTAAAAATAACATTGTTATAACAATTTATAGATAACTTAAAATTTATCATCTTCGTCCATTTTTTTGACGTGTGTGTCAACCATATTAAAAACCAATTGAAATCGCGATAGCCATGAAACTGACTTTTCGCAATTTACAGGCATCTTGATTAAATTACGAAAATAAAACAACCGATTTTAGACGCGTGGTTTTTAATTTTAATTTTATCTACCTACCTAAATTATGTCCTGCAAAAAATAGTGTATATACCTCAGGACTAAACTTGGCTGTTTTAGTCCCTTGCATTTCTGTTTCCCTCGCTCACTACGCTCGCTCAGAAAACACTAATACAGCGGGACTAAAACAGCCAGTTTACTCCCTTGGTATATAAATAACTATTTAAAGGCTTAAAAAAATTTTTTGCTATTTTGCTTTCGCTTAATGTTCTAGACCGATGTACTTTATCTTTTACCGTTAAAATCTCATTAAAAAAATGCGACTTTGATATTTTTTTCCCCGTAGTCTTTATATACAAAATGTATACAAAATAAAAATTACAAATAGATAGGTACCCAACAAACGATTATATTATGATATTATCTAATAAAAACTATTAATCTAATAAAATTTAGTAATAAAATATTACGAACAATAATAACTATTTTTTACTCTGTCACTAATGAATACTATAAAACTGTATTAGTTTACTAGTCATTTATTAATTAATGCATTAAAACTGTTATTTCATTTATTTATGAACAACTTGTAGCATTAATTTTTTTTACAGCAACATTTTAAATTTTAAAATGCGTTTTCATTGAAAATTTTTAAAGTATGTTTTATGTTTATCATATTAAATGTAATATAATTAAACGATCTCGGTGATATCACATTTCATACAATATTTAGGTATCCAGCCACGTGATCATAGCAATACGCACTAGATTCAAACGGTTGATATTTCTTTTCTGTAACTAGCACCGGTTGCAAGATAAAGAGAGCGACGGAGATGCCGTAATATTTCAAAATCTGAATCATGCCACAAGCTACAATAATCTCTCAGAATTTTTGAAAAAAAAAAGATAACATAAAAAAAAACGATAACAATTTTGTTTTCGTCATATTTCATATATCACATTTTGATGTAGCATACGTCCAAAATCACCCTCTTTTTACATGAATAAACATTTTTTTTAGCTACAGCTTGTAGTACGAGCTATTGCCCGTAATACCAACCGTATTTCTAGTTAATTTTTCTCAGAATCTAGTGCGCAGTCCTATATTCATATTGCTATACCTAATCATTCATATAAACTTTATGCTTGCCAGTTTAATTATATTTAATATAGGTACAAAAAATGATCAAAAGTTAAAAAACTTGTTTAGAAAGAAAAAGAACCTGATATTTTCTAGGAAGTGTGAAATGTGGAGTCTCCATTAAAACGCTTTATGTTTAAATGTACTAAATTTAGTACCTACATTCTGTAAAGTCGATTTTTCCAAAGTAAATTAATTAACAAATTATAGATTTTATAAAGGTTGTAGTACCTATTAAGGTACTTTTTTCTACTACCTAATTAAGTGCTAGCTCACATATTATCTATCGTTGTCAAGGCTTGTTTACGTTGACAACCAATAAAATCAGTGAACTCGTTTATTATTGACCGTTGTTAAGCATTGTTTATTGAAAACGGTCAATAATGAAAAAAATTAAGATAACTGCTAACTTTTTTCAAATTACTTGTCAAACTGACAGCTGTCAAAATAGTTTTTAAACTACATTAGTAACTAATATTTGGAATTACTACCTTTAGGTAGTAGAAAAAATGGTATATGCACCATGTATGCAAACTGTCTTAAGTGTTCTCGACTGATTTTTTGCCTCGACTCCGTCTCAGCAAAAAAACCAGTCTTGAACACTAAAGACTTAGTTCGCATACTAGCTGCATAATATACAATTATTTTTTTTATGATGATAACAAAACTTTTTCAAAAACTGCTCAATATGCCGAATATCCACTTCAACAAAGATAATACTAGTTCTTAGGTCTAAGGACAATGTATTCTATAATATACACTGTTTTGAAACACACCTTTCACAGTGCCCGTCTGTCACACAGTGATACTCTTGTCACTTTGAATTTTTTTTAATATACATATCGGATTTTGTTTCTTATTTTACTGTATGCAAAAAGACTAATTTATTTTTTTTTTATTTTAAAAACATTTTTTAATTTGAAATAAATAAAATCCCTTTATTTTTTTTTGAAATATACGTTTTTTAAATAAATCTTTTTTTTTGTTTTCGTATATTTAGTAAGATGAAACAAAATTTATTTAAATGGGGATATGGCATATGGGAGGATTGGTGTAGTGGACTACCGCGTCGTACTTGACGAGTTTACTACCCAAAATAGCGTGAGTTCGATTCTCGCCGGTGCCGATTCGCCTTTTTCAGTTAATTAATAATTGAAACTAGGCGAAGGCGTAAGTGAAGCGGACACTCCCTATAAATTGGTTCGAAAGTCAATTAAAGCCGGTGGTTCCCTCTACTACTAGCCCACACAAGTCCGGGACTTAGGGGATGCTTAATGAAGTAGAATAGTACGAGGTTAAACAAAATTTAAATATTTGATCAAAAGATATGGTCATGTGGCCCTTTTTTCCGAATAAAACAAAGGCTCCTTTTTTTTGTATAGATGATCCAAGTGCCTCAAAATTGGTTTATAAAAAAATCAGAATAACAAGAGTATCACACTAATTTCTTGCAGACAGGCACTGTGACTTTGAATAGCGATCTCAGAACTTTAGGTGTATACCTTTTTTCAATGTTTTTTGTATTTAGTTGTTTAATCAATTGTATTACAAATTAAATTATTAAAATTATGTTAATAAATATATAATATTTAAATAATTTTTATTTTACTTGTTACAGAGTAATCAATCTGTGGAAAAAGCTATTTTTTATTTGCAATTAATAGGCGGAAAAAGGTGGAAAATAACGTTCGAACGACTTGACCTAACGTTGGATGAATGTGGTTTGTATGTTAGATGCAAAACGTTAGGGTCTAACATTAGGAGTTTAGTAACAAACGTTATAATAGTTATTTATGGTACTTGTGGGTAAAGTAAGATATTGCCCATGAGAAAATTAACCGCGAGGCGTCAGCCAAGCAGGTTAATTTTCGAGAGGACAATATCGGTTTACCCATGAGTGCCATACAAGGTTTTATCCAATAAATAGCTTAGGAATTCATATTTTTTTAAAAATTTTAATGACATTTACAAGAAAATAATTTGACAAGTGACAGTTGAGTGGGTAAAATAAATAATTATCCACTCAATAAAGTAAAAGCCACGCGGGGTTTATTATTGAGTTTATCTATTTAAAATAAAGCTGGTAATTGTCTTATTATCTGTATGTATTGGATAAACGTTATTTTAACGTTAGACACCTAACATTGGGAATTCTTACGTTAGAAATTAGAACATTTATATTATACATTAAAAACGCGTTAGAAAAAAATATTAAATTTCTGCTAGGGTATAAATAATCTATTTGGTGTCAATAATAACTACTAGACTATAATCATTATTGGTTATTATTGACACAAAATAGATAAAACAGGTAAAATTATAGTACTACCTACTATACAAAAAATGTAATTTTAAATTAAAAACTATATTTTAATTTTCGATTTTTATTTACTTTACATTTTTTACATTGTTACAATATGTGGTTGTCAAGATAATTAATAGTTAAATTAACCGTTTTTAGGCAAGAAATTGTAATAAATTATTATTATTTGATTACACTGTTCCAAGGGGTTATGATAAATGGCTTCCTTTATATTTTGGGCTGCTGAATCGAACGAATTTTTTCATCACGCCAGGTTTTTGAGAAAAATGAAATAGTCTAAATCAAGAAATTGCATTTTTTCGTTATTTTGACTGTTCTCGAAAACCAGCAACTTTTTTACAGATTTTTTATTGGTAAATCTGGCCGCAAAATTAACATATTAGATGTGAATTTCAAGAACAGTTTTAAACAGTGTAAAAATACAAAAATTGTAATTTTTCGCTTTTTTAAACTCGTTTTTCTAGAAAACCGGATGCGATGGAGAAATTCTGCGATTAGATTCGGATTCAGCAGCTTAAAATCCATAGAAAACGATATATTACAACACTGTTGGACACCTTAATTTTTTTTTTGGGAACTCTCATCTTAAAAGGCAAATTGGAGTAACTGCAGTTACTAGAGAGTCAAAACTAAATCTCATAATACATTAATATCTTCTATCTGCGAAACAGCAAGTTTTTCAGTTAAATTTATGTATCCAGAACTTTTACTTCTTTTTACTTTTACAATGATATTTTGGAATACAAAGTCTGCAATAAAAATTTGAATTAAAATTTTAAAAAGCAAGCAAAAAGCAGAACTTTAAAATTCATGATGTCCAGACTTTGAACTACCATTGTCAGTTTTTACCTTTTAATCTCAAAACTGGCCCAGGGCAGGTGTTTACAAGTAATACCAAATTGAAAATTATTACAAAAAACAAACAAACAAAATTATTTATTAACAAGTATATTTTTTGAACACTTACAATTTAAAATTATTTACAATATTCTTTATTTAACCACATATAAATATTACATATCCGTTTATGTGGTAATACGACTTCGGCGGCGTCCATATTTAAAAGTTCACATTTTTTTTATGAGATGACACTACTGCCAGTAGTGAACTATGGAATTATTTTCTCAATCGCCGAAATTGTACTTAGGAGTGGTACCCCACCGCTAAATTTTAACGGATATTTACGTTTTCAAGGTCACTTCAAGGTCAACTATGTTTTTTTAAATAGAAACAATTTTTTTACTGCTATTTAAAAAAATAAAAATCTTTTGTAAAAAACTTTGATCGGACTTTTAGTTGCAGAGATAACACAAAATTAATAAAGTTGGATCTCTGACGGATTCGATAAGCCAATTCCTATGTATTTTGAACCGCTGAATCCGAATCAGAGGTCAGAATTTGAAAGTTAGCTCCCATTTTCAACACAATCTCAAAAAACCTATCATATCATTGCAAAAAGTACGTTTTTTGAGGTTATGTTGAAAATGGAAGCTAACTTTCAAATTCTGACCTCAGATTCAGATACAGCGGCTCAAAATTCATAGGAATTGACTAGTCGAGTTTGTTGTAGATTAAGACTTTTTTAATTTTGTGTGGCTGTGTTATCTAACTAAAAGTCTAACCAAAAAAAGTTTGTTACGAAAGATTTTTATTTTTTTTTAGGAGAATTAAATAGCAGTAAAAAAATATGTTTCTATTTAAAAACAAGTTGACCTTGAAATTACCTTGAAAAAGTAAATATACATAAAAAATAAATACGCCATTTTGTTTCCTCCATTAAAACAAATAACTTTTGTTTTACATTTGTTTTTCTAAAATGCATAGTAACAGAGATATTTGAAAGTTTCAGGTTTTAAAAATCACCCTGTATAGATTGAACAGTTATCAAGCTTAAGTGACTTAAGAGTTAATCCTGTTAGTAGGAGGTCTACATATTTTAAAACCATCAACAGTCAAATCTGGGGTGCTCGGTTTCGGGAAATAATGGACTTTATTCCTCAAAAATGACCATAGTGGACTTAATAAAACTTTATTTTATACTGTTTTAGATTATTTCTGTGAATGAATTTAAATTATCCGATAACAAATGTATATAGAATACACTAAAACAGTATAAAATAAGAACTATGGTAATTTTTGAGGAATAGTCCATTACATTCCAAAACTGAGCACCTCAGATTTTAGTGTTGATGATTTTATATGTGAAGACGTCCTACTAACAGGATTAACTTTTGGTTTCCGTTGACAAGTCTCTTAAACTTAATAGATTTCTATAATACCGGCTGCCTGTAGTGTAATCTCGTAAAAACTTTGTAAACTTTTAAATATAGCCGCCGTTGAAGTATTTTATTTTAAGTGTTTCTTTTTTTTTAGGAACTACTCTAGAAAATCACTATATACATATTAAATATAAAGTTTTATAACACACTATCAAATCACGTATATATTTTTTTACATTTTCATGTAATAAACTCATGAAATACTGTTAATAACAGTCTGTTATTATTAAAAAAAAGGATTGCAAATATATAAAACTATTTGACCAGCAAGATTACTTTTTAAATATTTTTATTATTCTATTTTTTTTGTATATTTTTTTAGTTTTCTTCAATAAAGTTTTCTCAAGTAAAATATAATAACGTAAATTTAAATTATATTAATATACGCTAAATGAAAAACTAAGTGACTAAAAAATTCAATTAATTTAATTTTACCTATTTTTAGTGCTATTCTGTTTATTTTCCATAAAATTTATCTTCGGTATATTTTTTTTTCTATTTCAAAATAAAATGTATAATAAACTTAATATTTTTTTAAAAAACTGAAAATAATGGATGAAAAAAAATTAAAAATATAAGGGAAAAACCTGTTAAAATAATTATTATAAACACACAAAAAAATTACAGAAAATCCACAGAATAGCAATTTTTTTTTTAATTGTACACCCCTTTTTATAAAAAAAGATAAACTTGTGTTTTTTTTATATTATAATTTTATAATTTTTTTAGAGATGAAAGCTATAATTGTAAGCAAAAAAATACAACCAGGTACTACTTTAAAATTAATAGTTTTAAATTTAAAAATAATATTTTTTTTATTCGTGTTTCAAAAAGTTTAATTTGGGATACGCAAATGCAGTCCTCAAAACACAACTTTGAAACACTGTCAAAATCAACCGAAAACTGTCAAAATTAACCTAAAAAATTAAAAAAAAAATATGTTTCAACGCAAGTAGAAAAAATATTATAAAACACTCGTTTTCCAATGCATTTTTGACGCACGTCCGTTAAGAAAATCGTCCATTGTGATACTAATGCTTTAATATACTATTTTATATGATTGTATAATAAATTTGAACGAAGCTTTGATTTTTCGGCTAAAACCAAAAAGTAAAATAGTCGTCGTTGATTGGTTGATGGAACAAATGACATTTAAACTCAGACGTCAAATTGTTTGTCAAAAACACAAATTTATTTGAGATCGTATTATAATCAAATAAAAAATAGCGTATGATACACGGACGAAAACTATCAAGTACAAGAAATAAAATACCAGTTTTTCGTAGAAATCCGTAAGTTTTCGTATATTTTTTTGCTTATTTTTGAGTTTTAGGGATGTTTATTATAAAGTGATAAAAAATCGATTTTGAACGGTCGTTTTGCTTTTAAAAATAATTTGTTTTTAAACATTTTTTTATATAGAAAGAAAAAAAATATCATTGTGAAATTTTGTAGGTAAGTATGTTTATTTATATTTAAAGACTACAATTTTTGTTTGTTTTTAAAGTGCCATTTTTTGCCATAAATTAAAAATCGGTGGTCGCCATAATTCCGGTCGTTTGGACCAACTAAAAAAAAAACGGGATATTATTCAGTATTGAAGTCGCTATAGTCCTATCTAGAAGAAAATTTGTTGGTCAAAAAATAACAAAATGGCAGACGTTTTTCTTGAAAATTATTTAAATTTCTTTGAAAAATGTCCGTATTTTGTTATTTATTGGCCCAAAAAAATTTCTTCTAGATAAGGCTATAGCGACTTCAATACTGAATAATATCCCGTTTTTTTTTTAGTCGATCCAAACGGCCGGAATCATGGCGATCACCGTTTTTGATGTTTTTTCAAAAACAATTTACAATTATGTGGGGTTGTGTAATAACACTCGGTTATAAAGCAAGTTTTTTTGACGACACTTAAATGTCCTAACAAGTCCTATAATGCTTTGTAGCTCTGAAGATATCCAAATAATTTGAAGAAACGTCAGCTTATTTAAAAAAAAAAGCACAAACTTGCTTCATAACCAAGTGTTATTACACAACCCCACATAACCATACATCAAAAAAACATTCATAGAAAAACAAATCTTAAAACAATTTACGGCAAAAAAATCTAAAAAAAATGTATTCTCTAAATATAAATAAACATACCTACAAAATTTTACAATGATATCTTTTTTCTTTCTATATAAAAAAATTGTTTAAAAACAAAATATTTTTAAAGACACCTTAAATTAGAAATATCCAAGGTGAAACTTCACCCAAAAGCATAACTCTTTTTAATTTAAAAAATTATAGGGATGTACCATTAAAAAAAAGCACGTATACTTGAAAGAAACCAAAAACAAAATCACTCCGCCAAAATTAGAAAAAATTCATTGTTTTACCCTGATCGACGCGTTCAGATCGTCGTCTTCGGTTTCGGACGGCCCGGCTGCCGATTCGTCGCTTTTCGCGTAGACTGGGGTCCCGTTCCCTCGGACGTAGTCTTCGTGGATGTGCACTCCGGATATGCCAGCTCCGGGTATTTCAAACATTGGTTCTAACAGTAAGGTTTCCTGAAAAAGAGTTACAAAAAATCGTTATTATTCACAAATTACAACGCTATAGCGGATGGACTTTTTTAGTTTTTTTTTTATAATTAAGGCAATTATTATTGTATTGGTCAAAAAATGTTATAAACAACGTTTTCCTAAAACGCATTGTTTTCGAGATATTGGCGTTTAAAGCAGTAAAAAGTTTTTTAGCATATCTCACATATTTATAACCCGATTTCAAAAAATTATATTTTAAATAAAAGCTCTTTTTAAGCCCTATAAAAAATGTTATATACAGTTTTTTGTTAGAATATAATGTTTTAAAGATACAGAATTTAAAATCAAACAAAACACCTAGTTTGAAATTTGCAAACTAGATGGCTCTAGTGTACAATAGTGCCGATGTTTTGACAGGGTGCTCGCAACGTTTCATCTAGTTGATTATTAAATTTATACGTAAACTAAAAGATGTAAAAAAGTGCCTGTAAGGATTATAACCTGAAATACAAATAAATTAACTATCAAGTATTTTTCTGAAACCTAAATTAAGGTGTACGAATGTAACGTACGTAACGACGGAATGAACCAGGGCAAGTATTGTTTTGTTGAAAGCAATATTTTATATTGCGTTTTAAATCATTTTAACCCGATGAACTGAAAAATATCCTCGTTTACTTACCATGATTGCCCGTAATCCTCTAGCACCAGTCTTTCGTTCCATAGCCAAATATGCGATGGCATTCAGTGCTTCCGGCGTAAAGGTCAGTTCACACTGGTCCATCGCGAGCAGACGCTGATACTGTGGTATCAGGGCGTTTTTTGGCTCGGTCAGTATTCTGATCAACATTTTCTGGTCGAGACTGTGGAAAGGAACTAATACGGGAAATCTTCCCACAAATTCCTGAAAAATTAGCATTTTTTATATTTTTGGTGTTTTACTTTCTCCAAGGAAAGTCTTAGTAAAAAAAAATCGAAAAATTTTTATTGCTTTTTTTACGTTTCTGGACATTTTATACCCAAAAAATATGAATTTCGTAAAAAAAATATCTGTCTGTCGGTCTGTGTGTCCGGGAAATTTGTGAACACGATAACTCAAGAACGCTTCGGGCTAAAGACTTTTTTTAACACCCACTTTTTTCACATTTTTTCGACGTTTCATGACATTCTTAAGCCGAAAATGCAAAAAAAATTGATTTTTCGGTCGCAAAATGGGTAATAAAAGTATACCTAATAGTAATTATATACCACGGTAGAGAAGACATTTTTTATAGCCGAGCATAATAAATCCCGAGCTGCGTAGCAGGATTTAATAGTGCGAGGCTATAATAGTCTTCTCTACCGTAGTTTATACATTAGTTTTTTCACTACTAGCACTATTTAACTATTTTTATTCAAATAATACAATAAATTATTAACAGAAATTATATTTCTTGAAATTTCATCAAAATCAAGTAGCCTTGATCAATGACATTTGCTCAAATAAATACTTTGAACTGACGTTTAAAAATTTAGTTTTTTTTATTTTTTTTTCATAATATTTAGCTAATTATTGATTGTATTAATTGCTAACAATTATAATTTATTATATTTAATAAATAAAAAGATATTTCAAGCTTTTTTCTTGGGTTTAAGTAGTAAAAATTGTACAAAGAAGTGAAACATCTAGTGACAGAAATCAATTGTTTATAAAATTTATTCCTACTAGGAGAAAAATAGTATATTACATAACTAGTGTGGAAAGTGACATATTTCACGCGAGTGGGATCGTAGGAAAAAATTATTATTGCTATAGGTGAAGAAAATTGATTTCACAGTCTGAAAACATGATAAATAATGGTATGTTCTAAAGCTAGTAGTGAAAAATAGTTATTTATATACCAAGGGACTAAACTGGCTGTTTTAGTCCCGCTGCATTAGTGTTTCCTGAGCGAGCGTAGCGAGCGAGGGAAACAGAAACACAAGGGACTAAAACAGCCAAGTTTAGTCCTGAGGTATATACACTATTTTTTGCAGGACCAAACATAATTTAGGTAGGTAGATAAAATTAAAATTAAAAACCACGCGTCTAAAATCGGTTGTTTTATTTTCGTAATTTAATCAAGATGCCTGTAAATTGCAAAAAGTCAGTTTCATGGCTATCGCGATTTCAATTGTTTTTTAATATGGTTGACACAAACGTCAAAGAAATGGACGAAGATGATAAATTTTAAGTTATGTATAAATTGTTATAACAATGGTTTTTTTAAAGGTTTTCTTTGTTTAAATCAAATAAATTGGTTTGAATCGCTAATTTATTACAAAACACCACCAAACCTAATTTTTGAACCAGCAAAGCACATAGTAAGCATAATATTTTAATATTACCAAGGTTGCCGTGATTTTTATTCCCTAGGGAGAAAACGGCAAGTTTAGTCCCTAAGTGAAAGCGTAAAATTAGGTTTTAGTCTTGGTCGTGCAAAAAAGTAATTTTTTAACCACTTTCATAGCTGCCTTGATCTAATTGAGACAGATTCTGCGCCGAGTTACTAATACTTACGGGAATCATTCCAAAGTCTATGAGATCTCTAGCTTGTACTTGCTTCAGTGCTGTGTCCTTCTCGTTATTTTCCTCTTCGGCCGATTGAGAGGACTGGTGCAGAGTGGCGGCCTGGGCGACGGCCCGTCTGCCCTGCCCGCTCGACGATGGGGCGCCAAAACCAAGATACTGAAAAAATACCATTTTTTCTACGACTGGTTTGGAATGAAGGCAAATACACACACTTTTAAAACATAGAATGAAATCATACGGTATGTTCGAGTTACATAATTATATTTTTAAATCTATTTATTATTTTGAAAACTCAAATCGTTAAGGATTTTTGAAATAACTACACTTAAGAGCAAAAAAATCGATCCACCTAATAAATTGACATTTTTTTAATTCAAATATTTCAAAAACTACTTAATGGATTTGACTGATTCATTTCTTTTTTTTTAAAGCTTAAACATTATCTACTTTTGTTTTTATTTAGAATGATTAAAAAAGTATTTTTGTATTAACAGCAACAAAAAATTTACAGATGTTTTTTTGCTCCATCTTCTAGAACTTGCATGGTACGCCACTGCAACTGTTTATAAAATTGTTAAAGTCTCTCTTGTTGCCGCAGTTTTAATGAATATTTTTTTTTTATTTTTTTTATATTTTTACTTCTGGTTTAGGAGATCTCAGGATTTTCCTGAAAGTGGTCATTTTTCAGATAACTCAAAAAGTACTACATGAATTTGATTGATGCTGTGCTTTACATTTGAAGCTTAACCAATTTACTTTTTTCTTCTATTAAAGTTTATCAAAAATATAAAATGGGTTTGATAAACTTGAGTAAAAGAAAAAATAGGGTCACTCCATCCTGCGGCGGTTCTGCGAAATCACCATTGAGCCACCGTCAGACGGCAATAGAAAGTTACCCCAGGATGAATAAACTCTAGAAGAAGAAGTAAAAGACCTGAGCTTCCAATAAAAAACAACAACTATGCTGATTTAGTAATTTTTGAGTTAACTAAAAAAAGTCCAAACTTTCAGGTAAATCCTGATATCTCCTAAACCAGAAGTAAAAAATGCTAGAAAGAAATTCGTGAAATATGTAGCTAGCAATTTGTTTGTTGTTGTACGCTATGAATAAATTCACGTGATGTGTCGGTATCATTTAAAATCGGCGTTAAATATTCAAGTCGAACAGTCGTTAATATATTTGTCGTAAAAACCTGTTTTGTGGTTGTCAAATATTATTGTTCCCATGCACCACACCATATTTTCCTCACAACCACATGCCGAACAATCCATTGCTGTGCACAGTTGGAGATCAGAACATCAGAACAAAAGGTTAGTGAATCTATATTTTTCCCTTTAAACCCCCAATTTACACCCCTAAAAGCAGTCCACTATCTCTCGTTTCGTTTTCATTAATTTAAAGTCGTCATATGCTAGCATGCTAAGTTTGGAAGTTATCAAAGGCTTAGTTTTTTTTATCTAACTTAGACACGGTATGACGATTCCGTATCAAGTGTTAGAATAAGCACATGTGGTGCCATCTCTTGTTTATAAAAGTAAAGAAAACTTCAGCAAAATTAGCAAAAAATATTTATATTTATATATTTATATTGTAACGCTTTTTTTTAAGCCCACTTACATTTTCGTTATTTCTTCGTTGAATCAGGCGTTCCAAACCGTTATAGGCACCGCTAGCTACAAAAAGGATGTTTGTGGTATCTACTTGTATAGTCTCCCCTCTCAGCTTCCTGGGTGAGTTTCTTTCAGGCACATTGACAATTGTTCCTTCCAGCATTTTCAGCATACCCTGTTGAACTCCCTCGCCTGAAAAAGGTAACAGAACAAATATTCCATCAATCTATTTTCTTATAATCGTATACGCGTAGTGATATTGTTAGACTGCAGTATTGGGCTACTGGCCCTCTTCAGTACCAAGAGTCAACCCTGTACGCTGAGAAAAAATTAAACTGTATTCACTTTAGAACTAATGTCATAAGACTGATCTATACTTGTGCGCCTACTATTTTTAAACATTGACAACTATGGTCTGTTTCATCAAGCAAAAGAGTTAATTAAAAATCGCACAGTGAATATTTTCAAAACAGATTCGAATATTGGATGTGCGAATACACTGCGTAGTTTATTTTATAAAACATAACTATATTCTATACACAAACATATACTATTCAAACCTGTTGTAAAAATATTTACTGTGCGATTTTTAATTTACTCTCTTGCTTGATGAAACAGACCATACTATGGTCTGTGAAGTGAAGTTGGCCACAAGACATTTCCCGACCAAGGGATGGAAATGTGGTGTTTCAATCTTTTTAGTTAACAATAACTGATTTTCCAACTTTCACGTATGTATTTCTAAATTATTGCGAATAAAAATTTACCTCCAACGTCTCTAAGTTGATGTATCCCCGGGACCGCTCCGATTTTGTCCACTTCGTCCAAAAACACGATCCCGATTTGGGCCTTCTCCACGCTGTAGCCCGCATCCTGGAGCAGTTTCCCAATCACACTCTCGATGTCTTCGCCGACGTATCCGGCCTGTGTCAGAGTGGTGCAATCGCAAATTGCGAAAGGCACATCCAGACACTGGGCTATTGTTTGAGCTAGAAGTGTTTTACCTGGAAAAAAATATTTAATAAACAAGCCGTGACGGTATGTAATGTATGTAATGCTACGCATTCCATTATATACTATTCACAGTTTACATGTTTGTTTGTTTAACCTCGTACTATTCTACTTAATTAAGCATCCCCTAAGTCCAGGACTTGTGTGGGCTAGTAGTAGAGGGAACCACCGGCTTATACTGACTTTCGAACCAGTTTCTAGGGAGTGTCCGTTTCACTTATCGCCTTCGCCAAATTTCAATTATTAATTAACTGAAAAAGGCAAATCGGCGCCAGTGAGAATCGAACTCACGATAGTAGACTTGCTATGCATACGCGCTAGCCACTACGCTATGCCTCCCATAGTAAAGTGAACGTTCAAGTATTACGTAACGAAGTTTTTCAAAAAATATATATAAAATACATAATTTTTCTTAAAAATAAGATATTTTTCTAAAAATAACGAAAAAATTTTGAAAATAAAATTAAATATAATTAAAAAAAAAACTTAATTTTTTTTTTAATATTCTCTTAGCAAAAAAAAACAAAGAAATTGTTATTTGCTCTTCTTTTAGAGGTAAGTGAATTTTTTTGTATGAGGTCGTATTTTGTGGACTGAAGCGGAGCTGAGGTCCATAAACACAACCGAAGACAGAAAGAAAACTTACCAACGAGTAGCGCATTACGTTTTTCTCACTACCAAGGAGTTAAAATCTTAGTTTATTAATAATATTTTTGACATTTATATATGTGAATCACTCTATAAAATTAGAAATAGTAGTCTTGTGTCTAGATGTCCCCCTGCGGTAAATGTAAGCACACTTAGTGTCCTCGTGCGGTAAATCGTTTTTTCTGTCTTTAGTTACGGTTTTGTTTGTATTGATTTCATCTATCGCTAAGTGTGCTCGATATAGTACTTTCCATTACTGTCGGCTTTTTGATTAAGTAATGTCAACTTAACTAGTTGGCAGTGGGAAAATTGATTTTTTTATGATAGTTTTTGGCATTTTTAAAAAAAGTTTAACCCCCCATAACTTTTTTGTTTTTGGGGGGATTACTTTCAAAAACAATAGGGGTCTTCCACTCATAGAGCTTGATTTTTTCTGAAAATTTGGAGTCGATCGGATTATTCGTTCTTGAGTTATCGTGTCTACAAAAAACGTGAGACAGACGGACATTTTTCATGAAACAAATTTGTATCCAAGAATTTTTTGTCTAGGACTTTTTTTGGCGATTACCGACACTACCGAACGCGCTGTGAACAGTGTAATAACAGAGAATACTGATTTTGTTATCATTGCGTAAGCGCCATTTCGAAATTTTATAATAATAATAAATATGCATATGTGTATATTATTGTCTATTTTAATTTTAAAACACTTATTAAAATAAATAATGCAAATAATGCATAATTTTCATTGCAATTATGTATTTAATTTAATATAAAATTATTTATTATTTGTAAGCAGTAAAATTATGAGAAAAATGAATTTCACGTGTTATGTAAATTTACTTTAATTACAATAATTTATTATTATTCGTATTATAGGAATTATGTATTTTAGAAAAACATACAACTATGGTCTGTTTTTTCAAGCAAGATAGTGAATTAAAAATCGCACAGTGAATATTTTTACAACAGGTTTGAATAGTATATGTTTGTGTATAGAATATAGTTGTGTTTTATAAAATAAACTATGCAGTATGTTCGCACATCCAATATTCGAATCTGTTTTGAAAATATTCACTGTGCGATTTTTAATTTACTATCTTGCTTGATGAAATAGACCATAGATAGTTTATCGAAACAATAAAAACATGACACTTCGTCGTATGAGAACAACAAGGTTTCAACTATAAATTATAGATTTGAGTTATGATATTATGGGTGTAAACTCTCTAACTCCATTTCTACATGAGATATCGACTTGCGGTTTTTTGCGTATTGTTTCTTATCGTATTCCGAAGAGCTGATTAGATTTTGGGGTAAACGATTGGGGGTAAGTGGGTAAAAATAGGGTAAAACTCCTATTTTTACCGTTTTTTTGTTTATAATTAGGGCTATTATTATTGTATTTGGTTACTTTAGCACTTGTATAGAAGATAATTTTAAATTGGTCAAAAAATGTTATAAACAACGTTTTCCTAAAACGCATTGTTTTCGAGATATTGGCGTTTAAAGCAGTAAAAGGTTTTTTTTTGCATATCTCACATATTTATAACCTGATTTTAAAAAATTATATTTTAAATAAAAGCACTTTTTAAGCTACAGTTTTTTGCTAGAATATAATGTTTTAAAGATACAGAATTTAAAATCAAACAAAACACCTAGTTTGAAAGTTGCAAACTAGATGACTCTAGTGTACAATAGTGTCGATGTTTTGACAGGGTGCTTGCAACGTTTTATCTAGTTTTCATTTGAAAGGACCCTTAACTTATGTAAAATAAACTCACCTGAACCTGTGGGCCCCAGCAACAGAATATTACTCTTCTCCAACTTCAAATCGTGCTGTGTACGGTCCAAGATGTCGGATCCGGTCTGCGGGACCTTGGTGGTTGGGTTGAACTGGGGGGGTTCCGGGGGGTTGCTGAAATTGAAGGCGGATGGTCCGTGGCCGAGCCCTGTGATATGCAGAAGATCTGCGTGTAATATTTAAAAAAATAATTACAAAAGAAGGTAAAATGAACAATGTTAAAAATAGGTCGTTTTGGCCCCTTCGTGCAAACGTATGAAACATATCCCTTCCTATAGATTTCGACATGCTGAATACGATTATCAATGAGGGTGAGTTTTGCGACACGAGCCGATAGGCAAGTGGTGTAATCACCCGAATGATTAATAGCTATTATACGCGAGTAGAACACAAAAGAAAATATTTAGTCCACTTCCCGTAAAAAAAAAATTAAATCCGCCATTTTAGAGCCAATGTAAAATTATAGAAATCAAAAAAAAAATCATTTTTATTGAATGAAGGTCAATCTTAATTTTGTGGGTATGGGGTCCCTAGTTATGTAATGTACAAGATTTTTAAAAACTTACCACGGTGTGTAATGTTTTGATGTGGGCCCTGTTCCATTACAGCCATATCTTGTCTTATATTATTCAATTGTGGGTTGGGATTATTGTTGTATATTCTTTTGTAGTGATTATATACAGCTACGGATAATACCTGAAAAAAAAATTATTATTTAAAAAACAGTATATTCAACATGCGTTTTTTTATTTTGCGACTCTTATAAGCTCATAATCACACGCATTTTGCGTGTTCTTATAGGTCTGTACTGTTGAATTTTCTACAAAATTTTGTGTTTAGGTTATTTTTACCATGTTAAAATTGTGGCTTGGTTAATTGCAGTAAAAAAGAGAAGAGATGACTATAAAATATATCAAAATATCATTTGTTCTTAGAATTTTAAACATGGTGTAAACTGTAATGCCAATCCAAAACAAAAATCCCTAAATCAGTCATCAATTTAAATGTAAGTTTTTTTTTAATTTTAGAGCAAAATAGAAAAAATTGTATAAAGCACTCGTTTAATAACACGTTTTTAGCGCACTAGTACTTTAGAAAACTCGCCGCAAGCGGCTCGTTTTCTAAACTTGTACTCGTGCGCTAAAAACGTATGTTATGAAACTAATACTTTAATATACTATTTCAGTGCACGAGTACAGTTCAGAACTGAGATTTTGTAAGGCTTACTTATAAGTAAAACAGTATAAGAAATTTGACAATAAAGAATACATAACGTTAAAAAAAAATAAACATAAAAAAAGACATAAAATATGCAATATTTTTGTGTGTGTATAACAGTGGTAGATTAATACTTGGAACATATATTGCTTTGTTGTAACTTTTCAATTATTACATTTTAATTATACATATTAAAATCATTTTCAAAATACGTCAACCCGTATCATATGTCTGCAAATTATTTAATAATTAATAGGTTGTCTAAAAAACGAAAGTGGCCTATTTATAAATAATTGCATATTTAATAAAGATTTGTGTACTGTCGCCCAACCTTGTTTTTCGGCATACACAGAGAAAACTATGCTTAAATTATGTCAATATTAGGCCGCGCACTATGCCGTCCGAGCCCTTTTTGGTGCCCAAAAAGAAAGAAACGAAACAAACATCTGTAACTTCGATTGGAATTGATAACATGTAACGTATAAGGGCTCAAAATTTTTGTCTGGTCATGAATTTGTGCGAAAAGGAAGATTTATTGTTCTAGAAGCTAAACATCCCCTTAAGCAAAGGGTTAACTAGGGGTACTTGAATTGAATTTTATACCAAAATTTCTCACATTTTATTAAACATAACTGACTGGATCCCTTTAACTCGATTTTTCTTGAGATACTTTATGATTTACTACTTTTTTTGGTGCTTGGGGGGTAGTTTAACCAACGAACTAATAACTCTCTCTAGAATAGGCATTTCATTCGTTAAAACTGACAAAAACGTCGGCAACATAAAAATTCGTCTGTCTTACTCGCACATCTTTGTTCTAACAGAGACAACAATACAAGTTACTGGTAATTGTTATTGTCCAGACCTGAATATACCTACTATTTGTTTACAAACAAACCGAGATGTTGGCGATACTTTATTTTAACAGTATGCGTATTCTAGAAAGAAGAGTTATTAGTTCGTTGATTTTAACCCTCTTTGTGGGGGTGGATTTTCATCGACTGGTTAAAAAAATAGCAAGGCTCAACATTGTGTGTTTTTGTTCACTGTAAGTTACTAACAAGGCCTTTTGCTGGCTTAAATACATATTAGGAAACTTATGCATTGTGCAATATGTGGGCGTAGTCTAGATTAATTCATAATGTTCTTCCTGTTTCTTAAATGCAACGTTCATATGCATAGTTTGATTTCTAATTTAACAAATCTGTGGCTTGGTTCTCAAAGGGCAGATGTCACTTTGTCCATAGGAACGTTTTCAAGTCAACTCTAATGTAATAATTGGAATACGTTGCTAATGACAAAGTGACATTTCGTCGTGTTACCTTAACTACCTCGTATCTCCAAATTCACAGGTTTTCAGGGCACACAAAAAACCGGTTAACTTTAAAATTCTTATTTTTTTATTGTAATATAGACAAATATAAGTGTAGTTATTTCTTGTGGACCCTTCAAGCATAAAAGATTGCAAAATTATTAGTTACGTGAGGCAAAAATTATAATTATGGAGATACGAGTTAGTTACAGTAACTATTATTTCCAAGTCGTTACCCTGTACTGGCATGTAATTTTTAAATATTTACAATATTTTAGTAAAAAATAGTATATTGGGGTTTTTCAGGTTTCTTTAACTGAATCTGATGATAATATTTTTTCTTACTTCTCCCGTGGGGGTGATTATTTTAAAATGTTTACAATATTTTTGTAAAAGTTGGTATATAGGGGTTTTTGAGGTAGCTAAAACTAAATCTCATAATAAAGAAATCCCAACTCCACCCCCGGGGGGGGGGGTAATTTTCGTGAATAAAGGGGTTATTGAGGTTGCTAAAAGTGAATCAGATAATTAAATTTTTCTAACTCCGCCCTAAGGAGAAGGGGGTGATTATTGCTTTCCGATTTTAAAAATTTTCAAAAGTTAGGGAAACCTTGTATTGGTGCAAAAATTTTTAAAATTGTTTTTTGCGTCTTTTTGAGTTTTATGACGTTTTATATCAATATAAATGAATTTCGAGCAAATAATATTGTCAGTCGATCGGTTGGTCGGTCGGTCTGTCCGGGAAATCTTGTAATCACGATAACTTAAGTACGCTTTAAGCTAGAGGCTTAAAATTTGGCATACATGTATTTTACCAAAACTTCTCGCTCGGGATTGTTTTTGGTTTGAAGTTTTTATAAAATTTAGCTTAAGCGACCTTAGAAGCCATTAGATATAAATTTTATAAACATTTTAAGAAAAAAAAAACGATAAAAGGGATATTTTTCACCACTGGGGGTGAGATGGAGGGGTGGTAGGTCTTTTTTTACTACACCAAGTTTTATCTTCTTAGATATTTTCACCTACGGGAAATTCCTTATTTGCTAGGCCTAATATTGGAGATACGAGGTAGGTACGAGGTAGTAGTAGACTTTGTTTAGGTCATTACTAATCATGTACAGAATTGATTAGTGCAAAAAAAACGAAAATCGAATTTTTGGAGATACGAGGTAGTTAAGGTAACACGACGATTTGCCCTTTGAGAACCAAGCCACAAAAATTAACCCATCATATACTCCATTCGAATGATTATTTTATTTTTTCAAAAACTTATACAGGGTGTTAAAACTCCCAGGACCAGTAGCAGACTAACGTCCCTACTCTCAATTTCCCTACTACCCAAGATACTACTCCGTAACATCCCTACTCCCCAACAACCCAATCCGCACTATATGCACTCGATTAGCGGCTGTCCATATATTAGGTAACGCAATTTTTCGAAATTTTTGGGTATCAGTTTCAGCTTGTTAATATGGGGCTAACTCACCTTTTTGGCATACTCCTGTCCAACGACGTGTTTGTTCAAATAATCGTAAATCTTTTTCGGTGGAGGCGGTGGTTTTCTAAACTGCCCCGTTTTCGCGTCGACCCCCTCCTTCTTTTTGCTGTCCACCTCGCTCAGCACCACGAAAAAATGGTGGCATTTCTCGCACTTGACGAACCTGGTCGAGCTGACGAAGGTCTCCACGTGGGTGCATGGGTCACCACCTACACGGTACGATTGAATTAATGTTAAGACAAATATTTTGATTTTAAACATTGCAAAACTAGAATTCTGCTAAAATTTCGATTCCATTTTTACGTGTCTTTAGCCCCTTTCGTTCCATTGTTACAGGCTATAACAGCTCTGAGATACAGTGTTTACCATGGTAAAACTTGACCTGAATTTAATTACCTAATATTGAGGGATCTTCTGTTTATACTCTCTGGACAATCCATACATTTAAATCTGCACCATAAAATGCGATTTTTACCTTTAGCTTTTTTAACTTATTATTTACCCTAGTTTATTTATTTATTTCATAAGCCGGGGGGTTAATAAGAGATTTTTTTTCTGAAACGGCATTGATTTTTAAATTTAAATTTGTAATTTTTTACTCTTTAAACAAGCTTAAATAAAATTATTCAATTAATAGTAATTATATACCAAGGTAGAGAAGACATTTTTTTATAGCCGAGCGTATTAAATCCCGAGCTGCGTAGCAGCAAGGGATTTAAGAGTGCGAGGCTATAATAGTCTTCTCTACCATAGTTTATATATTAGTTTTTTCACTAGTAGTAATTTAACTATTTTCATTCAAATAATAAAATAAATTATTAACAGAAATCATATTTCATGAAATTTTCATAAAAATCAAGTAACCTTGATCAATGACATTTTCTCAAATAAATACTTTGAATTGACGTTTAAAAATTTAGTTTATTTTTTTATTTTTTCCATAATATATAGCTAATTATTGATTGTATAAATTGTAGGTAAATACCATATAGGTTGCCAAACTTTGAATGTAATTTTCTGGTTTGTAAAAAAAAAAAAACTCGGATTTTTTGGCAGGTTTTAATGCGTCACTTTATTATATGGCTAACGTTTCTCCCCTCTTTGGGGGCTTTATCAAAGCTGAAAGATAACAACTATTGTTAATAACAATAATAATGATAATATATAACAAAAATATTTTTTGCCTGTATTGAATCCCATTTTCAGGTAAAATATGTAAATTTTCTTACCTAAAAATTATGTGAGCGTAGTTATATATATTATAAACTTGAACATTATGGAAAAGGAACCTTTTACAACATAAAAATAAATAAATATTACATTACAATATAAAAATTGGTTTTGACACCATGTCGAAAAATTTGTAGGTTAAAAGCGTCGTTCGCAGGTTAAAAGCGTCGTTCGCAGTAAAAAACATGTAACATTTTTGTGGGTCGAACCCAGCATTAGTCAATTCTCTGTGGTAACATCGGTCAAAAGGTACGTATTAATTGGTAATAATTATAATTAATTATATTTAATAAATAAAAAGTTATTTAAAGCTATTTTCTTGGGTTTAATTAGTAAAAATTGCACAAAAAACTGAAACATCTAAAGTGGCAGAAATCAATTATTTATAAAATTTACTCATACTAGGAGAGAAAAAATTATTATTGCTGTAGGTGAAGAAAATTGATTTCACAGTCTGAAAACATGATAAATAATGGTATGTTCTAAACCTAGTAGTAAAAAAAATACAGAAAAATTCAAAAATTTATAAAATTTTAAATTGTGTGTATAATTTTTCAGTTTGTAAAATTTTAAATTGTGTGTATAATTTTTCAGCTTTTAATTTTATAGGTATATCAAGGATTGAATCACTATGGGTCCGGGTACAAATTTTAGAAAGTTTTACAAATCGAAAATTTCGGTATTAACAAGATTTCTAAGATTTTTTAGAAATCTTATTGAAAAGCTCAAAAATGAGTTTTATGCCGTAAATCTCGGTATAAAATATTCGGCAGGGCCTCCCAAAGCAAATTTGCTCTTTGTTACCTACATTTCGGACAGGAGAGAGTGTTTTTGTCTTTGCCGTTTCCAGATCCTCCTGCGTCTTTTGTGGGGGGTGGGGGCGGTTTGGAGTTCGTAGGGGGTTCGCCGGCGCCTACGGTTTTCAGGACTATTGCACTAGTTGTGATGTTTTTGTGACCGGATAGATGTTTGTTGTTGTATAGGGCCGATAACACTGCTGAAAAAGAAAAAAAACAAACCGTGAAGATATGTAACGCTACGCATTCCATTATATACAATTCACAGTAAATTGTATATTGCATTACTTAAAAAAAAATATTTTCATAAACAAAATTATAAGATGTTTTTTTTAAAAAACGAAAAATTAAAAAAAAAATCAATTTTTTTTTTAAATTTTTTTGCGAAAAACAAAAACTTTTTGAAAACAATATTCAAGGTTGTTTATTTTTTTTTAATTTTCTTTTTGCGAAAAACGAAAAAAAATTAAAAGAACGTTTTTTAAAAATTATAGTTTTTTTTTTAAATTTTAACCCCCTTAACTTTTTTTTGGGGGGATTACTTTTAAAAACAATAGAGATCTTCCCCTAATAGAACTTGATCAATCGGATTATTCGTTCTTGAGTCTGATGTCATGTTTTTTGTATATCGTGTCTACAAAATAATATATAACAAAAGAAAATTTAAATTACAAAATCGTAAAACTTAAAACAAATAAGGTACCATAATGGTACTAGCATTTCATTGTTTTATTCTTTCTTTACTCACAACCTACTAATAAACTTTTACTCAATTCCTTTTTGAGAAATCGACAATATAGGTATTTCTACCCATTTTAATTGTGTTTTATGTAAATTTCAATGTTATCTTTTTTGTAAAAAATTATGCGTAATGGATAGGTAATGTTTTTATAAAAACAGAACATAAAGTATGTGGGTGGTCACATGTGCACACGAAAAGGGACCTGAAGGTAAAAAAATTGCTTCCAATAAATAATACTTTCCCAAGTAGATCTAGGTTCAATAAAACAAAAAAAAAATGGAAAACGAAAAAATTTTGAAAAAATATATTTTATCCAATACATACAGATAATAAGACAATTACCAGCTTTATTTTAAATAGATAGACTCAATAATAACCCCCGCGTGCCTTTTACTTTATTGAGTGGATAATATTTATTTTACCCACTCAACTGTCAATTGTCAAATTATTTTCTTGTAAATGTCATTTTTTAATAAAAATATGAATTCCTAAGCTATTTATTGGATAAAACCTTGTATGGCACTCATGGGTAAACCGAAAATTAACCTGCTTGGCTGACGCCTCGCAGGTTAATTTTCTCATGGGCAATATCTTACTTTACCCACCATAAATAACTATTTTTTCAAAAAAAGATTACTTTCGAAAAAAAAATTAAAAAAAAATCCTTTTGAAAAAAATTGTTTTAACCCCGATTTTTAACAAAAACAACCCCAGCCTAGAACTTTGGAGAATGGTCCAAATTTAGTCTTTGGCTCAAAGCGTTCTCGAGTTATCGTGGGCATAAATTTGCCTGAAAGACAGACAGTCAGATAGACAGACCAACGAACAGATTTTTTTTACCGAAGATTATCTTTTGTGGATATAAAAAGTCGAGACACGCAAAAAAAGCAATATTTTTTTTTCAAATTTTGTTTGCTAACGCAAGCCTTTTTGGATTTATCGGACATTGGACGTTTTAGACCCTCTCGCTCATTCGAGGCGGATTTTATTGAAAGCCTATGTTTTATTTTTACACGCAGGTTATTTATGGTATTTTCCAACAAATTTTTTCGCAATCGAATTTCAAATATGCACTTTTAAATGACTCGAATGAAATTTTACCTAATAATAAGGTACACAATATGTATATGGGACATTAAGCCCATGGGAAGTAGGCGTACCACCTATGTTGATTTTGCACATCGTGAACGCCTAGTATTTGCCAACAAATATTTCTTAAACTATACCATAATATTGAGCAAAATTATTGACAAATGAAATTCCCTCGGAAATCCCATTTAATAAAGAAAAAAAAAACGGTGTTGTATTTAATATTTTTAATTTCAATATAACTTTTTTGTTTTTAAATAACTAGATGTTTTTCAAATTTATTACAATTGACTTAAAATAAAGGCAAATTTTCCTGAAAAATTTGACCTAATGCCCATTGTGCATACTACCTTCTGTGGACCACCGGCTTATAGTGACTTCCGAACCACTGTTTGTAAAAAATTTGAAAATACTATCTGTTACGGTTTCTGATATATCGACTTGTAATAGTTTAAATGGCCCACCCGGTATGCAATGTGCCACTTAAATTTAATAATCAACTTTCGACGCTTCATGAAATTTTTCCGTTCTTTTTTTGTTTTTTTTTACCTGTGTGAGGCGGTATTCATTATAAATAAAAATTAAATAAATGAATTTTCTCAAAAAAAAAAAATGAAATAATACCTATGTTTTTATATATTTACTGACGAACACTAACGCCATTTTTTGTTGGTTTACACGGAAAAAAAAATTATAGCTAGGAGCGCTATAACACACATACCAAGCAAATTATAATCGCTTATTATATAAATACAAGGCTTTCTCTTACAATTATGGCAGTCAGTGTAAAAATTTATATGAAATACTTTAATTGTTTAGTGAATAATAAAATATAACAAATAGTATGGCATTTATAGCTTAAATAGATTTAATTATTGTCCGTGCTAATAATTTTTATAATATAATAAAATTTCTGTAAATTTATAATAGTGCCTGTAATAAATATAATCGTGTCTGTAATATATATAATCGTTTCCAATTTATTTTTAACATTATTAGTTATTGTGTCCCTTATAATCTATAGCTTAAATCACTATAATTTGCCACTGTTACCAAATATCTTATAATGTATAGCGCAGAGCCCACTAATTTCTTTCCGTGTATTAAGTGATCAGTATAAAACTTTGGATGTTTCCCTTTTTTTTATTTTAACCAAAATTTAACTGATTTGCATTCAATAAATACAGTGATTCAGATATGTTTTTAGGTTCACAAGAATACCGACATTATTGCTCAACAAAAAACATTCACGTTTTGTTAATTTGTATTCTGTACTGTACAGTAATCTTTTCTGAATTTTAAATTGCCAAACTGATGAATGACATTTTAATATATTACTATGGTTCGATTTTTAAAAAAATGCTAATTTATTTTTAAAGTTTTCAGAAAAACCGTACTATAGTTCGTGTAAAGATGCAAGTCGCTTTCAAAACAGTTTTACACTACGATATTTCAAGAACTCTTTGACATATAGACTTGAAATTTAAAACAATTTTTTTCCACTACTTAAAAAATCTTTGTTTCAAACAAGTCTCTGGGTCAATGCGTTTTTGAAATATTGAAGTGTAAAGTTATTTGCAAGCGACTTGCATCTTTAAATATTCCAACAATCTATTTTCTAATCATCGTCCAGAGTGATATAGTACGCTGATCGAGAAAACAGTTTTCGACTTGATTCACGAAATAAATAAAGTCATGAGACTGATGTATCCTTGTGCGCCATCTATTGCTAGTATACAGGACATATAGTACCATTTTTTATATTTAATAATAATTATATTTAATAAACAGTTCCTTATTGCAGAAAGCATTCCAGTTCTTCTTTGGCAAATTCTGTAGGTCAGTTAACATAATCTTAATAAATAAATAATAATAATAAAAAACGATGCGTGACATTGAAACAAACCAAAGTTTCGCAACGGCTTGTTTAGCTCGATGCCAATGTCAGTTGGTTTATTGCTGACCCAGTTGTTTTACTCTTACACAGTCTTATAAGTAATATTATATTTCTAAGCTAATAAGAAAATAAAATATTTCCAACTCGAGAAATGATATTTGGCCGAGGCGCAGCCAAGTCTAATGTAACTTTACAATATACTTACACAAATATTAAATTTGCCGTATGATATTATTACATTAGATATAATAATATTTTATACAATACATATTTAAATCGCACGAGAAAACTTACCATACACTAAATGGGTCCGAAACGTCTCATCTAGTGTATAGTGCCCTAATGTGACGTTTTCTGTTTTCTTGGCAGAAAACTAATTGTTTTTCTTTTCCAAGCCGGCACGTGTTAAATTTCTTTAAAAAAATCAAACAATTTTTGAAAAATTATTAATTTCGTGACGCAATAACGTAAATTATAGGTACTTTTAAACTAAGTTTGATCAATAATTTACAAAAAAAAACTCGAAAAAAATCTTAAACGAAGTTTTTAGCAAAAAAACAATGAAAAATCAAAACTTAAAAAAAATGTTTAAAAAAATAAAAAATATAGGTACAGTCAAAGTCAAAGAAAGTTTTATATGCTTTCAATGGAGCTCTCTACAACTAGAATTATGAAACAAAAGACGTCTACCCTATCTCTATCTCATTTGTGCTACACTTTCCGGCCAACCAAATAAATACTGTATTTGTTTTTCATACAAAAAATACAGTATTTATTTGGTTGGCCGGAAAGTGTAGCACTCAGCGGCACGAACGAAAATAGCTAATGTGACTCTGTAGAATAAGATAATTCTACTAAAATTTAGATGGCGCCAGTAATTTCTTTAACAAAAATTATATAGTTACACTTTTCGCCCGGCCAAGTAAATATTGTATTTGTTCAACAAAGAACAAATACAGAATTTGTTTGGTTGGGTGGAAGTGGGAGTGTATGTATGTCTTCTATCCTTTTTGGGTAGAACTTTTGTCCCTGTCTAATCTAACGGGAAAAATCGCCATTTAAAAAAAATCCCCCCTATGCCACCTTGTCCACATTTTAGGAGCTAAAAATATTAAGTTGCAAAAAGATAGTTTAAATTGTTTAGTTTTCATCCTGTATATAGTAGATTTTGATAAGTCCCTTATGCGGACAAATATAAGGTTTCGTGCGCATGACGTACTAGCTGGCTTCAAGTGATATTTACGTTAAATTCGTCAGGGGCGCGATACTCACGTCACAAAGGTCCTTCGATAAAACACCCCAGCGGTTAACAATTGTCTTATTTACGAGTACCAACTTTGAAGTCTATATATCAATTTGTTCGAAAGTTAGGAGACTTTTGTACCTCACTGTATATTTATTTATTAAATAAAAAAATAAACAAGCTATTAAAATAAACCAATTTCGCAATTTCAACATTTATACATGTGCAGTTCTCATTAAGAATTCCGTTTTGATGGCATTGGAGAATTCCGAGGTTATTATCAAATGAACTCAAGGTGGCTAAGTTCATTACCCATTCCTTAATACTTGATATTATTGAGACGCTGGTAACACAAATAAATAGTAAACATTAAAAATAAATAAATAGTATAAGTTTTTTATTTTTGGGGATAGGACTTTGTATCTGACTAAAATTGTTATTAATTTTGCTGTGACGTTTCGACGATGTATTTTCGTTGTTTTCGAACAGAGAATTAAATTAAAAAAGCCAATTATTAGTCATTGTCACTAATAGTAAACACTCACATAAACAAAACATCATTTAAACAAATAAATAAACAGTTAAAAAACAAAAGTACAATGTCTTAATTTTATTTTTTAATTGTTTATTTATTTGTTTAAATAATCTTTTGTTTACGTGAGTGTTTACTATTAGTGATAATGACTAATCTTTGGCTTTAATTCTCTGTTCGAAAACAACGAAAATCCATCGTCGAAACGTCACAGCAAAATTATATAACAATTTTAGTCAGATCCAAAGCCCTATTTCCCAAAAATAAAAAACTTTTTATTTATTATCGGTCCAAACTTCAATTAAATAAATAGTAGACATTAAAAATAAGTAAATACTAAGTGGACCGTGTTTCGCAATTATATGTTAACCCACATTGTGAAATGATAGTAGGTTGTTGATTATTCTACTCCTCGCAACTTCACAGCAGAGAATTTATAATTTATTTATGCAAAATTTATAAATTAATAATCATAATACACTAAATTTTAAAATAACTACAGGGTGGCCCATAAGTCGCTTCCCTATTTAAAAATTACTTTTTTGTTTGTCAATTTTTTTTAACTATGTATGTAAAATCATAATCAAAATGATCAAAATTTGCGTTACGTAATACTTGAACGTTCCCTTAGGTGGGTACCCAAAATGTGAAATCTCTACAGCCTTTAATAAAGCGAAAACCGGGGTATAAAGTGTATGAATTTTGCCACAATTTGCTTACGTAATACTGGGAGTTGAAATAAAAAAATAAAAAATCAAAATAAATATTTTTTTGAAAAAAACTTTATTGTTTTGTTCTGATATTTAAAACAATTCTAACTTGCGTTTAAGTATTTGGATAATAGTTATTTATGGTACTAGTGGGTAAAGTAAGATATTGCCCATGAGTGTCATACAAGGTTTTATCCAATAAATAGCTTAGGAATTCATATCTTTATTAAAAATTTTAATGACATTTACAAGAAAATAATTTGACAAGTGACAGTTGAGTGGTTAAAATAAATAATTATCCACTCAATAAAGTAAAAGCACGCGGGGGTTATTATTGAGTTTATCTATTTAAAATAAAGCTGGTAACTGTCTTATTATCTGTATGTATTGGATAAAAATATATACTACCCACTGTGAATAGTATATAATGGAATGCGTAGCATTACATATCTTCAAGACTTGTTTGAAAATAAATTTGTTTTGTTTGTGATGGCATGATAAAAACAAAATTTATATTTTTAGAACATTATGTTATGAACAAATGCATACTTAATACCCTACCTAAGTTTATATTATGTGGGTAGGTAAACTGTTTTTTTTTTTTTAATTTGGTATGTCCTCACCAAAACATAGTATGTATAAATAATTTTGCAGTAGATATAAATATAAAATATTTTAATCATAACTTTGATAACTTTTAACCTAAAGCAGGGCCGTAACCAGAAAAAAGTCAAGGGGGCTCAACACCATGGGGAACAAAAAAAGAAGCAATAAAATTTTAATGCTGCAGGGCGATGCTTTATATAAACTAAGCAAAAAAATATTCTTCACCGAAACACCTAAATTTATTATTAAGGGAGTAATGACCTTTAAAAAAATAAAATTTTTGGTGGCACAAAATGTTTTTTTTTTGAAAACGGTTGCTCCTAAAGTTATATGTATTATTATGGCATTTTTATTAAAATGCAAATGAATTATAATAATAATTATTATTATTCGGTTTGTGTAACTTAAAATTAAATTAAGTACCTACTTATTTCTTGGGTGATTGAAGTCCTAGATACAGATCTAAAGGAAATTGAAAGTATTAACTTTCGCAACGTGGATTTTTTGAAAAATGCACTAGGTATACCTATTAACTCATTTCCTTGTTGTAATTAGAGACAGATTAATCAATTTATAATCTAATTACTGCTTAGAAATTTTAAATTAGATGAATATTTATTTATTTATCTATTACCTAACGAAAGGTGTTTATTTTTGCATGCATAAACCTTATCAAACCCACATTTAAAGGCGGCTTTTCACGAAGCAATTTGTACGCAAGTTTGGTGCTATGCAATAGAGATTTCTCCCGTTAGATTAGACAGGGAAAAAAGTTCTACCCAAAAAGGATAGAAGACATACATACACTCCCACTTACACCCAACCAAACAAATTCTGTATTTGTTCTCTGTTGAACAAATACAATATTTACTTGGTCGGGCGAAAAGTGCAACTATATTTTTATTAAAGAAATTACTGGCGCCATCTAAATTTTAGTAGAATTATCTTATTCTACAGATTCACATTAGCTATGTTCGTTCGTGCCGCTCACTGCTACACTTTCCGGCCAACCAAATAAATACTGTATTTGTTGTATGAAAAACAAATACAGTATTTATTTGGTTGGCTGGAAAGTGTAGCAAAAATGAGATAGAGATAGGGTAGACGTCTTTTGTTTCATAATTCTAGTTGTAGAGAGCTCCATTTTGTTGCAAGAATGATTCAGTCACTGCGCATGCCTTCAGGCAACTTTGATGCTATTTTCGAGCCATCAAATTATCAGAACAAGTTCTATTTCTCGACGATTTTCATGCAAGATTTATAGTTATTTTCGTGGTACCAACTTGGAAAAAAGTTACCAAATCGATTTCATTTTACTAATATAGTAGCAACAGCACATATTAGTAATTATTATTATTAATAATAGGTCGGTCTGTCTAACTAAAAAACGTCCTAAAAAAAGCAAATGCTAAGTTATGTTTTTGTCAACAAATGCAGAGACACGTCAAAATTGTCTAGTTGACAGCACTGTTTAACTTGCAATATATAGCGTCAAACTTGCTCCGTGGAAAGGCAAATTAATGTGCAACTGCCCGGAAGGGAAAGGCCAACTGTCCTGTATGCTATATCTGGCAGCAAACTTGCATAGCACCAAACTTGTGTACAAATTGCTCCGTGAAAAACCGCCTTAAAGGCGGCTACTCTGCGATCTAGTAGGGTTCCCACGATCATTGAACTTTTCAAGGTTTCCTCTGATTAAAATCATAAAAGTCCAGATGACCCTTTACAATTCCCTGACTTTTCCCTGATTTCTCTTATCTGTGGGAACTCTGTAATCATGAAGCTGAAGTTTACAACGTTTTTTTGCAACGAAAATTCAAATAGTATATTAAAGTACAAGTTACATAACATACGTTTTTAGTGCACAAGTACAAGTTTAGAAAACAAGCGGCTTGCGGCGAGTTTTCTAAAGTACTAGTGAGCTAAAAACGTATGTTATGTAACTTGTACTTTAATATACTATTTGAATTTTCGTTGCAAAAAAACGTTGTAAACTTCAGCTTCATATTTTTTCATGAAACACATTTGTATTCAAGAATTTTGTCTAGGACGTTTTTTGGCGCCATTTACACACAAAGGAGTTTACAACAATAAGATTTTTTTAATTTTTTGTTACAAATTTATGAAGCTGAAGTTTGCAAGCGGCTTGTTTTCTAAACTTTGCGCTAAAACCGTGTTATTTGAACTTTCGATGCAAAAAAACGTTGCAAACTTCAGCTTCATACAAATTTATAGTTGTAGACTTCAAAATAGTGCCACAGGCAAAAATTAGTATATGTAATAAATAGCAATGGGGGTAACTACCCCCCCCCAGGATAAAATAATTGCAAAATTTGTAGAACTTAAGCGTAAAATTCGTAAAAATTTTCGCCTAAGGCGCTAGAGTTCATTCTACTTTTGTAAATTTTATATTTAATTAATTGTAAGTTAAAAGACTGGTTTAAAATTAAAATAGACCATCGAATTTGTAAAAAACTTCGCTTGCGGCGCTAGGGCTTTCCAGGACCATTTCCTGGATCCGTCCCTGATTAAATAAAAATTTGGCCTGTGGGGGGGTCGGGGTAATTACTTCATTATGCCCTACGACCTAGGACAAAATATCAGGGTGGTTACAAACAAAAACGAGGGGGTGGCCCAGAAAAGAATATAATTTTTTTTTTCTTATTTTTAGTGACGAAAATGTTTTGACTTTGGGACGCCACTTTTTGAATTTTGAGGTGGCCTATCGGGCATTTGCCCAGCGGTGTAGTCAGACACTGTACAAAAACGTCAAGAACATGAAGAAAACATGAACAATTTAGAATAATGACCCTTACATAGGGTTCAGAGTCAATTAATTAATTAATCAATGCTTAATTTGTGCTTACCGTGTTGGTATTTTGTATTTCTAGCAGCCAATGCATATTTTCCGGCTGTAGCAAGTCCACACCGTACACTTGTCATTGTAACTAATTTTAGAAAAACAAAAATATTTCACTATATTAACGAAAAACACACACGTTTATAACTACGAAGATTTCGATTTAATAAAAAGGATTAAAGTCAAACAGAGTGGTAAAAACTGATCCAAAAACCTTGATGCGGAGTCAAGGTTCTTACGACATGACGCAACGAAAAAATTACCCTTTTTTTTGATAAACAATTTTGGATGAATCTTTTACTTGCGAACTATGTCCGACGTGTATGAATGTTAAAGTATCACTGTAATTTTGATAACAAGACGCGTACTTGTCGCTCAACCAGCCATAACAACTGATTTTATAAAAATGTTTACTTCTTGGTGATTTTGACAGATGACGAAATGAATGTCAAAATTACAGTCACCTGTTTTTAATTGGAAACACGTGGTCTGTGTATGATTACTTGATTAAAACGTAAAACAATTACAGATTTCTGTAATTTGTACGAATTTGCTTACCGTAGCAGCTACGAGATGGCAGAAAGATGCATGTTGAATATTTGTCACAGGAAAATCTTCCACAAAAAGATATTTGCAATAAATTCAAGCTGAATTAAAGGTACTATAGCTTGAAATTTGGCTTGATTTTGTTTTAATGATGTAAAAATAATACTTTAATAATTATAACTAAAATAAATAATAACAAGGTCACATATAAAAAACTTACGTGACGTGACATAGGGAAAGGGGGGTCAGTGCCGATGTGACACAAAGGGGAAGAGTATCAAAAATGGTCAGGAAAGAAATACTTTATGGGTGTCCCCTTATTAATAAATAAACAAAGAAAAGCTCAAATAATAGTCAACAAAAAATGATAATGCATTTTTTAACTATGACCAGAACTCTTAAAGTTATAGGCACAAAGAAAATAGGTACGGAATCCTCTATAAGCAGGTCCAACTCGTAATTGACAAATTTTGTTAACAAAGGTTAAAAATGTAAGTAATTAAATATCTACAAGATTAAATATAATAAATTTATTTAAATAAATAAAACAAATGACAAATTGAATAAATAAAAACCATAATTTTACAAGCTTTTGAAGATATATTTCACAAATATAACTTTTATAAAACTGGTAACATTTAAAATGGCAGATCACAAGGAATACCTATAATTTTAAAATAAATATGGACAAAATATAGTGGGAGAGCTGGTGGCCATTTTTATTTAATTATTTTATCCCGGTTGTATTTTATACCCAGATAGCACATAACTAGTAGATATCCAAGAGATATACTTTCTGGATATCCAGTACCTATATCCAGTGGATATCCTGGATGAATGGTAGATATCCATTGGAAATTTATTTTTTAACCTCCCTAAAGTATATCCACTGGATATTCATCAGAGATCCATCATGGAATGAAAATTCAGTGGATATAGGGCTGTCTAATGGATATCTAATGGTGTTTATGTGCTGTCTGGGTATATGTCTAAAAGTACATTTAAATTAAGCTATTACCAAATTTCTAGGAAGAGGATCCGGTTCCTTTGGGTTCCGGAAACTCAAAAAGCAGTGTTTGTCCTTGGCCTGCAGAATAATTGTGTAGAACTGTTAAAATAATAATAATAATAATAATAATAATAATAATAATAATGGACTTTATTGTCAAACATGGAAATATGAACATAAATAAAAGAATTAATATTGCATTGACAAAGGGCGAAGTTCAGCAAGCTGCTCTTCCACTTAACCCTAAAATAGCCTATTCTGAATGATTTTTAGGGTACTTCATTTCACCACCTTTGTTGGGCTTTTTGAAATTTGAAAATAGCCTTATTTAAATGTACTTTAAAACATATATGGAATACAGTGGTAAGAAAACAATGAAATTAAAATGGTCCCCAGTTCTTAGACTAAAAAATTAATACTGGGATTAAAAATACATACTTTTACGTAGAGGAACGAAATTTCGATTTTGACGGTTTCTGCTCTGCAAAAATCGTCAAAAATTCAGGAACCCTACTTTTACGTATTTTTCGTTTTGACTTCTTATTTACAAAAAAAAAATTAAATGCTACTTAGACATATTTACATATGTATGTATACAGGACGATTATATTAAAAGAACTTTCCATGTATTTTTTTTATTTTTATGATACAATTTACACCTATTAAATAGTTTTTTATCTGTAGAACTTAAAATGGTTTGAAATAATTGTAATAAACATTTAAATAATAATAATCACGGGTCGGAAATTAGAATTTTAAAAAACTCTTTTTCCAAGTAAATAGACACTTTAAACTATAGTTTAAAGTGTCTATTTACTTAAAAAGAGAACAATATATTGTTCACCAAGCGGAATGTCATGTCGACGCTGTTAATACTCAGTGAGTCACTTGGTCCATAACTCTTAGAGTAAGACTTTAATTATTTTTTTTTTTTTGAAACCCTTTTCAAAAAACGAATAATTAATAAAAAAAACAATATTTTTGTATTAATTATTCGTTTTTTTAAAAGAGAAACAATTTTCAAAAAAAAAATAATAATAACTCCTTCTCCATGAGTCATGGACCATGACATGACCATGACATGAGTATTAACAGCGTCGACATGACATTCCGCTTGGTGAACAATAATTTAAAGTGTCTATTTACTTGAAAAAAGAGTTTTTTTTTTATTCTAATTTTTGCATGCCCCCGGTAAATGGCTGTTTTGATCCGACCCGTAATAATAATACACTTTGTATAATCTTATATGTAGACAGAAAAATAAAAAGATGACATTAAAAATTAAGTATAAATAAATAGAAATTTTATTTTGGATGAGTTTTAAAAAATCGTATTTATAAATATTTAAAAAAGTTCAAACGAAGACTCTGACGGAAAAAATCTGCTCGAAATTAGATTACTACGTTGTTTCTACATGTTTTTACAAAAACTAAGTTTTCCACGCAAAACTAAAACTTGTTCCAAATCGCGTAGTTTTTAGAAACGTGTAATTTGTCGTAAATTACGCTAAATTGGACGTTTCTAGAACTTTTCGCGAGAAACTACGAAGTTTGTAATAAGTTGCCTGGAGAAAAATAACATTAGAACGACTTGATCTAATGTTAGTTGAATGTGGTTTAAATGTTAGGCATCTAACATTCAAATCACATTTCGCCGGCTAAGAGGTAAATTTACCTAAGCCTATTTTTTTTTCAAAATCTGTATTTTTACATAATCGGATACAAAACTTCTTACTCAATGTTTGTGTTTAAGTTAGTTAAGAATAAAATGATTTAAATACATAAACCTATTAAGTGCTCTTTAAGGTACCAAAAAAATATTTATAGTAAGTATAAATCACCAACATAAATTTTAAAATCGTTTTTTACGTTTCCTATTTTTTTTTTAAATATTGAGATAGGTAAATTTACCTCTTAGCAGACGATTTATTTAACATTAGGTCAAGTCGTTCTAACGTTATTTTTTCCCAGGGAACTTAATCCAAATCTCGTAATTTCTCGCGAAAATTTATAGAAACTTCCTAACCTAGCGTTAGAAATTAAACGTTAAAAACCGGGATATTTATAAATTAAAACAGCGTTAGAAAAAAACATTCAATTTCTACTAGGCTTGTACTTTGGCATAGAAAAGTGAATTTTCGTAAAATATTTAGAAACGCTTAGAAAATTTTCGGTCAGGGAACGCCCTAAAATGTAAATATTGATAAAATTTTATACATAGAAACTATTTCACAAAACTACACCTCATTACATTATCCTGTCAATCTGTCATTTTACAGCATTTGAAAAATGCTGAGCAATGTTCTTATTTTGTGAATGAGCCTAGCCATATTTTATTTGGTTTTATTTAAAAGCTCCACTTTTTGTATAAAACATGTGCGAAAAAGTAAAGTGATCAACGTTGGCTGGTTAAGTGAAATTAAAACGGATGATTTTACTTTTCGCAAAGTACAAAAAATTAAACATATTGTACAAATTTATTTTACAAAAAGTAGCGTTTTTAGAATCAATCGAATAAAAATAACTAATTCCTATGAGCCCCTATGAAACTGAGTTTCGACGCGCTTTAGATGGACAACAACTGTGAAATTTGACACCCCGCACGAACTATACTTTTTGTCTTACTTTTAAAATAAATTATTTTCTGTTGTAATTACATGAAATTGGTACGAGTGTTTATAGACGCTAATAAAAAATTAAAAAATAATTAAAAAGCTTCGTAAAAAATAGCTAAGGGGATCGTGGGAAAAATAGTGTACATAACTCGTCGAAAAGTGTCTTTCTTGCACTCGCCGTTATGCGGATAGTGCTAAACATTCTCTCATGCAAAATAAGTCACTTTCCTCGCACATTATGTCATATACTATTGACTCGTTTAATGGTAAAATATTTTGATTTCCTATGACTTAGCGATTTTTTCACAGATTTCTTTCGTAAACTCTGAGCATTTTGCTTTACCTCCTAAATCTCCTGTTAAGTATTTGGCTTCTTTGATGGTTTCGAAGCAGGCCTGCTCAATTTTGGCTGCGTGTTGGTTGAGTCCCATGTATCGCAACATCATGACTGCGGAAAGTAACAGGGCTGTTGGGTTGGCTTTGTCTTGTCCAGCTATGTCAGGGGCTGTTCCATGGACCTGAACAAATAAAAAAACTTTTTGAAAAAATATTTTTTGTAATGCGACTGTTATTAAGCAAGCTACTATAAAAAGTAATAGTTAGGGAACGTTCAAGTATTACGTAACGCAAATTTTGATCATTTTGGACCCCCACCCCCCCCCCCCGTAACGCTATTTTCCTATACCATTAACATGGGCATAACACTCCAAAATGACCACATAATATAAAATTTACTTACAGATTCAAAGAGAGCACCATTGAGCCCAATATTTCCAGATGGAGTGAGCCCGAGGCCTCCTACGAGTCCAGCGCACATGTCGGACAAAATATCACCGTAAAGATTTGGCATTACCAAAACGTCGTATTTGCTGGGGTCTTGGACCATGTTAAGGCACACCGTGTCCAAGTATTTCTCTTCAAAACGGATATCTGGAAATTTCTTGGCGGCATCTCTGCAACATCTCAAAAAGAGACCATCTGACATACGCCTGAAATAGAAGTATTTTTTTAAAACAAGCCGTGAAGATATGTTAATGACGCATTCCATTATATACTATTTACAGTAAATGGTATATGTATTGCATTTTCCAAAATACTTAAAAATTAATTTTCAAAAAAAAAAAATAAATAAAAAATAGTTATTTATGGTACTAGTGGGTAAAGTAAGATATTGCCTATGAAAAAATTAACCTGCGAGGCGTCAGCCAAGCAGGTTAATTTTCGAGAGGACAATATCGGTTTACCCATGAGTGCCATACAAGGTTTTATCCAATAAATAGCTTAGGAATTCATATTTTTATTAAAATTTACAAGAAAATAATTTGACAAGTGACAGTTGAGTGGGTAAAATAAATAATTATCCACTCAATAAAGTAAAAGCCACGCGGGGTTATTATTGAGTTTATCTATTTAAAATAAAGCTGGTAATTGTCTCATTATCTGTATGTATTGGATAAAATAATTTTTTTAAATGATCTTTTCTTGAAAACATTTTGAAACATTTTTTTTTCACCAAAAAAAAAATTCTAAAAAACTTTTTCTAAATTTTTCGTTTTTTTTTTATTTTCTATTTGCAGAAAATGAAAAATTTTTGAACAATTTTTTTTTTCAAAAAAAAAAAATGTTAAAAAAATCTTAAAAAAAAATTCAAAATGCACACATGTGCAAACATTTTACGCAGAAACGTTTATATACACCTCTTTATTCCGATACACCCCGTTTTACGGTATTAAAAAATACCGAACTTAAATTTTTGTATTTATTCATCATGTAAACATAGTCAACCAAAATTACTTACATAATGTTAGCTTTGTGTACAGCAGTGACCTTTTTTCTGTTATTGTCTTTGGCATATTCGAAAGCGAATTCCGCAACCCTTCTGGAAGCATCTTCAGTGATCAGTTTGATACTCTGCACTACTCCATCAACGATTTCGTGTTCGATTCCGGAATATTCCCCTTCTGTGTTTTCTCTGATGGTCACGACATCTACATTATCGTAAAGGGTTTTGTATCTGTAAATAAAATGTGCTGATAAGTTTAAGACTTTGCATGGGTTATTTCAATGTCAGCTGCACACCAAATGGAGTGGGAAATTTAAATGTGTAGTGGGAAATTTGAATTTGAGGAGTATAAAATGAGGGGTTCAAAGCTAAAGTCAAGTTGCTTTTCATCCGTGAAACAAGTAATATGTACTTTTGGCAGAAATTAGTAATACGTTAAGCGCGTTTAATTTTTAGCATCAAGTGTTTTAGTATTAGTTATTTATTTATTTATTTGCTATCTTAGATATGCCCCGTATTCGATTTTTTATATTTTATAGTGATTGTATGGAAGATCTGCAGTAAAATGACGAACATGTGATTATATTGGAGTAAGAAGGGTTTTGTATGATTTTTAATCATTTATAATGCTGATAAATTTTGATTTGGAAGCAACTAACACTTGAAGAAGTTTTTATATGTACAAAATTTTTTATATACTAGCGCATGCGCAAATATAATTACAAATTATAAAAAACTGCCTTGGCAACAGCTAACACAACCAACAGTAAACACAAAAAGGAAAGAAGGAAAAGAAAAAGAAAAGGTCTTACAGAAGACTGGAAATTTTATATAATTAACAGGAGTGGGCATGGTGAAAAGCCAGACAAGAACCACTCTTGGTGAATGAGTAACTAAGAGGGATCTGGCTGATTATCTCACTGAGAAAAGGCCAAAATAAAGGAAGAAGAAGAAGTTTGAGATTTTGGATGGGTTATTTCAATGTGCAGCTGGACACCAAATGTGCAGTGGGAAATTTAAATGTGTAGTGGTAAATTTGAATTTGAGGAGTATAAAATGAGGGGTTCAAAGCTAAAGTGGACCAAGTCCATTTGGGTGATGGAGTAGATTCACTCTTGACTCACTCTTCTGCTGATCAAACTGAAGATCAATTCAGTATGTAAGTGAACTAGTGCTATCTACCATCCAAAGACAGAGGTATGGACTTGGTTTGGTTACAGTTAAACTAGATGAAACATTGCAAGCACCCTGTCAAAACATTGGCACTATTGTACACTAGAGCCATCTAGTTTGCAAATTTCAAACTCTTTTTAAGCCCTATGAAAAATGTTATATACAGTTTTTTGCTAAAATATAATGTTTTAAAGATACAGAATTTAAAATCAAACAAAACACCTGGTTTGAAATTTGCAAACTAGATGGCTCTAGTGTACAATAGTGCCGATGTTTTGACAGGGTGCTTGCAATGTTTCATCTAGTTTGTTGTTAAAAATCCCTCCATTTACATAAAATGTAAATTTAACAAATATTACAAAAAAGCAGAAGAATCTAGAATAAATAAAATAATTTAAAAATCTTACCCCTCCAAACTTCTGCAAGGCCTGACATTAGCATACAAATTGAACTCCTTTCTCAGGGCAAGATTAAGAGAACGATGTCCCTTACCAATTGGAGTCATTAGGGGTCCTTTTAAACCTACTTTGTTTCTATTGACGGAGTCAATTGCCCCTTGTGGGATGCCAAATTTACCATCAGGTCCCTAAAATAATATTAATAACAAGCTGTGAATGCTATTCCATTATATATTATTCACAGTAAATGGTATATTGCATTTTTCAAATACTTAAAAAAAATAAGAAAAAAACTTTAAAACATTTTTTAACAATTTTTGTTATTGCCTCAGAAAAGAAAAAACATATTTTTTCATAAAAAAAAAAATAAAAATTATTTTCTAAAAAAGATTATTTCAAAAAACAAAAAAAATAAAAATAAAAATTTTCTTTTCCAAAAAAAAAAAACGAAGGGGGATTACTTTCAAAATTTGTAAAATTCATCTTTATAATAATAGTTATTTATGGTACTAGTGGGTAAAGTCAGATATTGCCCATGAGTAAATTAACTTGAGAGGCGTCAGCCAAACAGGTTAATTTTCGAGAGGGCAATATCGGTTTACCCATGAGTGCTCTACAAGGTTTTATCCAATAAATAGCTTAGGAATTCATATTTTTATTAAAAATTTTAATGACATTTACAAGAAAATAATTTGACAAGTGACAGTTCAGTGGGTAAAATAAATAATTATCCACTCAATAAAGTAAAAGCCACATGGGGGTTATTATTGAGTTTATCTATTTAAAATAAAGCTGGTAACTGTCTCATTATCTGTATGTATTGGATAAAAGTAATTTTTCATGAAAAAGTTACATTAATCGGAATTTTCTTTTTGCTTTTTTTTTAAGTTTAACCCCTCATAACTTTTTTGTTTTTGGGGGGGATTACTTTAAAAATTAGTAGAATTGATCCTTATAATAAAAGTATTTTTTTCTGAAAAAGTTTCATTAATCGGAATTTTTTTTCAGCTAATCCAGATTATCGAGGTCACACTGTAGTTACTTTCAGCTAATTAAAAAAAAAAAGTCACTAGTTAGTCTGGACTGGCCCCAAGATAGGAAAACCTGTTTTAAAAGTTGGGAAACTAATAACAGCCTTCTCTCTGATAATATTAATTATTTAGATTAATAGATTCTTACCTTAACTGGGGCTACATCCACGGGTTCCCATTCGATGGGTACACTGGCTACTGAAAAGATTTGTTGAACAGCCGCAGAAATTTCGGGTCCAATACCATCTCCTGGGATAAGAGTACATTTTCTCACTTCACTACTGTAAAGCCGGGACCCAACTGACTTGGACTTCGCCTAAAGGAACAACAAGCATGTGACATAACCTCAAATAAACGTCAAAAGGATTAGTTACATAACACTTACAATATTTTGACTTTTTGATGGATTTTTATTAGATGAAATATTAAAAAGTTTTAAAATATTACTTATAACACCATTTTTACTGTTTTGTTCAAGTAAGTTCTTCAAAAAACTAGACATTGTTACTCAAAAAGAACGGTTCGTGTTCACACATCGATTGATTTATGATAAATATCACATGACAGGAAAAAACTTAATTGGGTTATTATTTTTACTACTTACGATGTTTCTTAAAATTCTGCTAGCCATTTTAACCTTTTCCTTTTAAAAATAACCTAAGAGAAAATTTATGTCACCCCTAAACGTCACTCAAAAAAGGTTGGTAGAACTTCTACAACTAAACTCGGCGCCAAGCTTGAAAAGTTTGATAGAGCATTGCCGTATGTGGAAACATTACACAACTTAAGGCACATCCAGAGGCTCGCATAAGAAGCATAAAACATAATAAAACGATGCCGTAATTGGCTTCATGTGCGGTCAGGTACCTTGTGCACAGGCTTATAACGTTCGCATAAGAGCCTGTGGATTGACTGTAGTTAAAATGATTTTAAACATTATAAGCTACGTAGAACGTTTAAAAATCTAGTTTTATACTTGTTTTACAAAAAAAAATAAATAATGGCAAAAAAATACTGCTGCCAACAAAATAATGCTTTCCCCCGTCTAGGTTTAATAAAACAAAAAAAAAATCGGAAAAAGAAAAAGTTAAAAAAAATATTTTTTTTCAAAACATATTTTAGTTTGTTTAGCTTTTCAATAAAATAAAATTTTTTTTTTCAAAAAAAAGTTTATTTTTTCGAAAAACGAAAAAAAAAAATGAAAAAAAAATGTTTTTGAAAACAATTGTTTTTATCCCATTTTTAATAAATAAATAAATAAATAAATAAATATATAATTAAATAAATAAATAAATAAACAAATAAATAAATAAATTTACAAATATAAAATAAGACCTGTCTTTATAAATAAACAAATAAATAAATAAATTTACAAATATAAAATAAGACCTGTCTCTATAAGTATGTTATTTTTTTTTCATTTACCTAAAACGCGAAAAATAGCAATACAACAGTATACTGCTGTCAACAAAAAAAAAAGTGTTTCTTAAAAAAACACAATTTCGAAAAACTTTTTTTTATTAATTTTTGTGTAATAAAAAAAAATAATAAGAAACACAAACTTTAAAACAATAATTTTGGCCATTAGGTCAATTTTTTAAGGCAGACGTCTTGGGGTAAAGTAATTTAAAGTTTTGGCGAAAGCGCCACTGAAGGCAACTTGAAAAATTATTTGCGTAGATAGATTTACTGTAAGGTCCCTTATTGCGAAAAGTTTATAGCTTTTATAGCTACGGACCTGGATATCTACTGTCAATCCAGGATATCCACTGTATATACTGGATATACTGGATATCCAGAAAGTATATCCCCTGGATATCTACTAGTTTATTATGTGCTGTTTGGGCTTTAAAATTTTAAAATCGTCCAAACCCCGACCATACAAAAATTTCTATATATTTATACCGATTTATACTTTTTATATAATTAATTTTTGAAAAAATCCGTGTGACAGTCACTCTGTGTCACGTTTATGTTAACACGATATCTACACAATAAAAAATATCCGCTCGATTTAAAATTTGCAGA
>OY294048.1:2011390-2111033 GCA_958510825.1 Brachypterus glaber | reverse complement strand
ACAGGTAACGGTATAAAGGGATAGTATTTGGATAACCTAAAAAAAAAAATCAGAAAGTTTTCTTTCAAAATGGCGGAGCTGTGCCCCTTTAAGTTTGAAAATCCACTACCACTTAAAAGGGCACAGCACCGAAATTTTGAAAGAAAACTTTCTGAGTTTTTTTTTTGTGGCCTTAAAAAGAATAATAAAGCTAAAGAAACATATCTTTTTAAAAAATAGCTGTGAGCTACCTCTAGATTTTTTCAAGAATTCTGAAAAAATTCAGGGATGATACTCTTATCCCAATGAACTAATTTTAGGGGTGAGACCTTCAAACTTTTCAATTTGAAATTTTGGTGGGTCACCAAAACTTTTAATATTTTTTTACAGTGTGTACACTAACACTAAATCAACCTAAATCACTTCTAAAGGAAATCATCTTCGTCTTTACGAGTGAATACATTTAATTTAAACATCTTCTTCATAGAGCAATCTGCAAATGGTTTAATCCCATCTTATCCAGACCAGGACCAATTGTGTGAATCTAGACTAGATTATCTAGTAATCATAGACAATCGCCTCGATTTATCATCTGCGATTTTCACAAGAAAATGTACCAAGTTGTTGGTAGAACACCGGAGGTCCACGAGGCTTTTTTCAAACTTTTATACACGGTGTTTTCAATCTTTTGTCGTAAAATAAAGGGGATAGTTCTACATCACAAAACATGTGAAACCAACACAGGAAAATAGGTCCGGAAATAAGCCCTCAGGGAGCTACGGCCCTTCGAAGATGGATATATTGAATGAGGAACAAAAGTAACCCAACCACTGCGTTGTAACCAACTAAGCTTTGAACAGGCCATTTAGGCCTAGAACCTCTGACAATTAAATCATTAAAGCCGATAAAAAATCGTCGGCTTACAAGTAAAAGGCACTAAGTCACTTTTTTGCAAAAATGGGATTTTTAGGGTACTGTAATTAATTTTTGATGATCTATGTACAGGTAAACCGAACTAACTTCTAGGTGGACTGCCAAGAGAGTTCAAACTATACAAAACGCACCAGTTTGATTTTGAATAAAATTTTATCTGGCAATAGGCAAAAAGTCACTTAGTGCACTTTTTTTACTTGTAGATTATTTCAAATGTTTCTGCACTAAGCGACTGAGTGTTTGTTTGGCCAAACGTGCATTTTTGTAACAATTATTACAAAAATTAAAAAACAACAGTGAAAGTTAAATTTGTCAATATCTCAAAACCATGTTTTTGGACTTAGTGCTCTTTACTTGTAAGCCGACGAAATATTTTATTTTAATGAAAAGGGAAAAATAAAAATTATTTTTTGTTGAGCTAAGCATAAATTCAACTTTACTGTAGTCTTTTATGTCGTAATTGTTTTTATAAAAATTCTATAAGTATTTTCACTATTTTTATTTAAATATACCTTTTTTTGACGTCCATTTTAGCCGGACCCCCTCCCCCCTTCGTCACCTTTTGACCAACCCCCCTCCCCCCTATGGAGATGACGTTATTCTTGAACAGCCCCCGGGTACAAATATTTTGTAGTGGATGACTGCAAGACATCCCCTTGGGACTACTGCTCGTGGAAAATATACATCCTCCGCTATATTCGCACGTCTAAGTGGAGGTCCTATTGTCTTGCAAAGACTGCGGAGAATTTCTTAAGGATAGTGAATCTCAACTTGTGATGTATGGTTAGTAAAGTGGATTATAAATTGAATTTGTGGTGATACACAAGATGATATAAATAGCTTTATTTATTTTTTATTTATTTATTTTATTTAGACTTTAGAGACCTATTATAATAAGGTCATTTTAAAGGGTAATTCTACATCAAAAATATGGGGGCGCGCCCCTTCAAAGAGGGCTCCAAAAACCCAGAGAAACCGAAAGTACACTAAAATCGTGGATATCAGACAGACAGACAGACATATTCAAAATCTGATAACTTTTTTAACTTTTAGTATATTTTTTTGTAAATATTTTTTGTTAAACATAAATATAATATAAATTATATTATGTTTTATGTTATGTAAAAGTTATAGGGTCTAAATAAAAAAAATAGAAGGAAAAGTGCGATCAACGTATTATACTGTAATTTGGAATTTTTAGAAAGTTTTAATAATCGTCCTAGACAAAAAAATTCTTGGATATGTTTCATGAAAAAATAAGAAACTTTTTTTTTAAATGTCCGTCTGTCCGTCAGTCCGTCCGTCCGATGTCACGATTTTCAGGAACACGATAACTCAAGAACGAATAATCCGAGCAACTTAAACTTAATAAAAATCGAAAAAAGCTGAAAGTAATTCGGATTAATGTAACTTTTTTCAGAAAAAATCGGGAAAAATTACTTTTATTGTTAGGATCTATTTTTTTTTTCGTTTTTTTTTTTGCAAAACGAAAATAGAAAAAAAAAATTTAAATTATTTTGAAAAATTTTTTTTTTCAATTTCTTTTTGTTTAAAAAAAAGTTCTTATTTTTAAGAAAAAAGTTAACAAAAAAATATTTTTTTTCCAAAAACAATAAAACCATTGTTGAAAAATGTTTAAAGTTTTTTTTTTAGTTTTTTAAGTATTTGGGGAAATGCAATATACCATATATCTTCACAGCTTATTTATTCCTCGTTCGTCATTTTGAGAATTTAGCCAAACCATTATCTGTTAATTATTTTCTTCTATAGAAGAAAGAAAATCAACTTTTTTTTTTCGAGAAAATTTGTATTTAACGAGACGGCAGAAAAATTGTACACAATTTAAAACTCCCCCTGGGTTGGAGTATTGCACAACAAAAAGTGGCCAATTTATATCTCAGCTATTCCGCCAGAAGGCTATAGGCGGCAACATTTTTTATTCATAATTCTGTGGCTTGGTTCTATAAGGGCCAATGTCACTTTTTCCGTATTTTGAGTTATACCGCCGAACTAATATTTTTCAGATATAACAAAGAAGCCAATGTCAGTTCTTGTCAGAAAAATGTATGTATGCGATAATTGCCGACGCACTATGTTGCCAAACAGAAAAAAAGTGTTTAAAAATATTTGTTTAGTGAATTAAATCTTAAATGGTTTACTATACGTAAATAACTATTTTTGAGTCAAAATTGATTTTTAACATTGAAGGGTTCTGGGCAAAAAGGGTAAAATTTAAAATTAAAAATAATTAACCCAATTCGTAAGCCCCGAATAAATTTATTGTTCTTGGATAATATTTAATTAAAACCATTCAATATATTAGATTACGAGCAAAAATTCATATAATTAGCTTAGACGGAGATATTAAATAAAAATCAAATTTTACGGTGTCCTATTTAAAGGACTGTGTTTTTACCCAGAGGTATTTCAGAAACCACGTTTAAATATTTTTTTGTTCATATATGTTAATTTAGGAGCATTTCCAATTTAAACACTTGAACAAACTTATTGATTTTTTAAAATAACCTGGAATAATGATTATTTTTCCACATAAAAATGCTTATAACTTTTGTTGTTGTTTTATTTGATTATGGCTATGTTTGGCTATCTAGTATTTATACACTATTTAGACTACTGCTGTAAGAACATTTTAATATAAAAATTAGAAATGCGCGTCAGTGCGCGAGCAACTATTTGTAAATTGTATTTGCGCTTCTCATTAAAAAAATGGCTAAGGCTTTAATATAAAAGTAAGACTTAAAAATTAATTTTACCTTAAATACTATGTTTATTCATTGAAGCTATGTTTGTACAATAATACTACAAAATATTAGTGAACAAACGTAAGTATGTTAAGAAAAAATGCTATTTTGGAATACACGCATCAGTATATGTTTAAAATTAAATTTTACATCGGTATAGAAAATCGACTGGCGTTTAGACCCTAATTAATCAAAAACAAAATCAATGCATTTTTATAACGCAGAATAGTGTAGTTATTGTTTTTTAGACGGTTTTAGACGGTGGTAACAAAGCGTAATAAGAGGGAGCTAAAAATGCACAAAAATAGTGTGACGTAAATAATGGCTGCCCCCAAAATTCCTCAGTTGCCTCCTATTGTCTTCGTACGGTAAAGCAAGTAACTTCTTCGAGTTTTTGATAAGTAATTATTATAAAATGCCGGGAAAATAATAATGCTAACTTAAAGTGGAGTTGTGGAAGTCGACCAGACAAATTGGATGTTTTCAACAATTGTGAAAAATTACACTTTTTATCTTGGATGATTATTTTCCTTATAAAATAATAATTTTATGCCTTAAGGCAAAAGCAGAAAGAACAATTTCAAGAATACAAAAATAATCATTTTACATTTTGAAATTAGATTCATTATAAATATATAAAATTGGCAGAGGTAACGCGAGGGATTTTGGGTAGGGGCAGAATAAAAATTTCCCAACTAAAGATTAAAGATATCCCCTTTTCAGCCTGAAAAAATTTTGATGACTAAAAAAAGGGTCCTTTACCCCTGACGAAAAATTTTAGGTGTCTTCAAGGGCTTTTTCATACTTCCCAAATACCTGGAAATCTGGTATGTACTTTAAAAACTTACGACAAAAAAGTTAATAATTAAAAAAAAATCCCACCCTTTCGTGAAATATGTAACTTTTGTATTTTGAATCCATGAAATATGCAACTCTTTAGATTTCAAGATAGGTGGGGAGGAGGATCCCCCCCATAGCTACGGCCCTGCTACTGTACACATATATATATGGACAAGTTGTTAACCACATGAAATTGAATTAAACTCCCCAAAATAATTACAGTTATATAATAGGTCATTCCTTTTGACAAAACTCTTTCGTCCCAGTAGGCATCAGGTTTCAATAACGACGAAAAAAAAAAGAGTGAGTGAGTGAAACATGTCACATGCTTATCTCTCAAATCCCAGGGAAGATCATCAAGATGCGGTGACAGTCTATTGTTTACAAATCAGGGGTGGATATCTAGAACCCTTTGCTGGAAGGGTGCATCAGACTATGAATATCGTGAATGCAAGTGCAAAACTTCGCGTCGTGATTTTACACTGTCAAGAATGAAATTAACCAATAATGGCTCAATTTCAGTCCCTACGAAAGTATTTTGTTTCCGAAAAATATTTTTATCCAATACATACAGATAATGAGAAAATTACCAGCTTTATTTTAAATAGATAAACGCAATAATAACCCCCGTGTGGCTTTTACTTTATTGAGTGGATAATTATTTATTTTACCCACTCAACTGTCACTTGTCAAATTATTTTCTTGTAAATGTCATTAAAATTTTCAATAAAAATATGAATTCCTAAGCTATTTATTGGATAAAACCTTGTATGGCACTCATGGGTAAACCGATATTGCCCACTAGTACCATGAATAAATATTTTCAGTTTCTTATTTTTGGGGAAGGAGTTGAGTTTTAGATTTTTTTGTTAAAAAATGCGATTTTCCTATTATTTTATTTTAATTTTCATTTATATTATTTTAAATTAGTTTAAAATTACTAATTTATTTTTTGTGTAATTCTAATTTATTTATTTATTTATATTTTTTTTAAGTGTGTATGTTAACTTTTTTTAGCACTTACATGAACTATTTTATTTTAGATTTTAAATTATGCAAAATGTTACATATCTTCAGGGCTTGTTTTATCCTATAGTATAAAGGGAAACTTTAATTTTCCTAACTTGACAGCGAGAGCTGAGAATATTGATGTAAATCTAACAAATAAAATTACAGAAACTTAATAATACGTTGAATTAAATTCTCGTTAACTTAATCTGTTACCGCAAAATCTTATAAGTTAAAAGTGAGGAGATCCATTTCAATATACCTTTATTGTCTGCTTTTTTTTCGACTGCCACCTGAGAAGAATGCAAGGTCGCCTATAGAACACGTACAATCTTTTGAATACCATCTTCCCCTCAACTTATTCCCCGGGTGCTAGTGAGGACATGTTTTAACAGTACTCACTCTGTAATATTAAGAAATAATCGTACTATCCTCTTGGGATTTAGTTTTGAAAAAACAGTCAAATTTATTAAAACATTTTTTTAATTATACGTTTTGCAAGCAAATTTGCAGTTTTGAAGCCCAAAGTTAAAGCAAAAATCTCATTTTACCTTAAAATTTTACAGTTTTTGATAGGCGGGTATAAAATTGCAATTATCTGTAACGGAAACATTTTTACTATAATAGTTACAGGGTTTGGTAAATTTGATATGGGTACCAGGACATCAAGGTGTAGATGGGAATGAGAAGGCAGACGATCTTGCAAGAAAGGGGAGTGAAGCCGTACTCACAGGACCAGAACCGTGCTGTGGGGTATCATATTCCACTGCCAGACACGAGGTCAGGAAAATGTTGCGGAATGAACACCAGCAACATTGGATAGATGCGCCTAAAATGAGGCACTCTAAACTCTTTCTAGGGGGACCAACCAAGAAAAGAACCAGCTTACTTCTAGGCATGTCCAGGACTCAACTGAGAGCAATAACGGGTATAATAACTGGGCACTGCTTACTGAACAAGCACCGACACCAAATGGGACAGGCTACGAGCCCCGTGTGCAGGAGATGTGGGGAAGGGGACGAGGAGCCCTACCACCTCATATGTGAATGTCCATCCCTAATAGGCCTAAGATGGAGGTACTTTGGGAACAACTCGCTGGAACCAAACAAGATCATGAACACTCCCCTGAAACCGTACCTGGACTTTATAAGAAATAGGGATGATATGAGGAGATCTGTGCGGTTAACACAAAGGTCCCTAGGGACCAGGTGTTGAGGGCTGTGAACCCCGCACTGAACTAAACTAAACTAAACTAAATAGTGTTTGGTAATGGATCGTTTTGTATATTAAAACTAAATAGTTCTAAAGTGAAACTTTATTTGCTCACTAAAAAAACTCTGCTTGCGTTTCTGCAAGTTGTGCAATAAGTCTACCAGGTAGGAATTAAAGTGCTTTTGATTTTAACTCCCCAAGTTATAACAAACTTCTCTCTGTTTAAACAGCACTAATGTAATGAATGGTTTTGTATCTCCGTGAACTTTTTCTCAAGACATTTACAATTGACATTCTATTAATTAGGGAAGTGAATATTATTTGAGCAAGAAGATTTCAAGACAATATGGCACAGAACGCTTCGAAATTAATTAAACATTGTTAGATTGTAATTAGTCTTACTGTTGATTGCTTGAGACGCTGCATTTCATCCCTCCGCGGAGCTTGGGTTGACAGAAGCATTTGAGACAAAGATGAATTATTATATATCTGTGTATAGGTACTTAAACCAGATATGGGGTTTGTTTCTCGATGTCGAGTTAAACAGGGTAATTGAGAAATAGAAAATGTTGTCCAAATAAGTCCGAACCTAAGTTTTAACGAAAAATAAAGTTTAGTGCCTTATAGACGGCAAACTATTTAAATCTATAAAGGAATCGCACTGCTCGACTACAGAATTTTCACAATCAATGAGAAAATCCCTACCAAGATGTCATATAGCTGCTATTTCACGCTTTTTTGCGATCATCAGTGACCATATATTGGTGGCGCCACCTTTAACAATTTTTGTAAAATTTGTTATTCACTAAAACTTTGAGTCATTATTTATGACCCAAAACAATATCAGATTACGATCAACAATTTATCTATGAAACATAAAATCTATGCTGTAGCTTAAAGATTTTCTGAGACAAATAAAAATTAATTTTGGGCAACCTGTTTTGAGAGTTGTACCTTTTATAGGCACTATTATAGTGTATAATAGGTCTTACCTATAGGTAGCGGAGTAGAGAAATTAAAACTACAGATTTGAATTTTATTTTGACCTACTTAGCCTTAAGGCTCTTTATTCGCACGAGTCCACAAATTATAATTTATAATTATTAATTATTAATTATTAGTTAATAATATCTATTAATTAAGACACAGCCACCCATCAGGTCACAATTTTGTGAGTACTCTCAAAAAATCTGAATTTAAGAATTATTTTTTAAGTGTAACAAAAAAATTGTGACCTGGTGGAGCAATTCTGAGGTCAGATTCGGTTTCAGCGACCCCGAAAATATAAAAATGCGTTGGTCTAGCCTCTGGCACATGAATTTTTTTATTGGTGGCTAGCCACAGCCGGCTGTGCCCGATTACATGACAAAAAAATGATAACAACTATACAGGGCACATACACGTAGAATTTGTTATAGTAGTAAATACTAAACATTTTTGCCTATTTGGAACCCCAGGTAACATTTGTTACAGTAAAATATAACAGAATTCTCAGTGTACGAAATTCTGGCACCAAGTTAGGTGTTTTATCGCTTACTATGTAAATATGAAGTATCTGGTACATGTAGTTTTTCTAAACATTGACTGTTAATACCTGCTCCTGTTAACACTAGCCCCCCCCCCCATTCCCCTAGTGCTAACTGACAGGAAGCTTTCGAAGTTCAAACATCGTGAGGGGCAGTAAGTTTGTATTGTTAGATTGGTAGATACGACGACATTTGTATGTGGACATAAGATAACTATCTGCAAACAATTTACGTTAGCCGGGTAATTATTTGAATCGGTTAACTTGCTAAATATGAGTATATTGAAAAATTATTACTTATCAATCGTATCTAATGATGAACTTTGAAGTGAACCGAGAAAAATCACACAAAACATATTTCAATTTTCCAAAATTAGCTATTTAGGATAAAAAGTTATTTCAGTAAAGCTAATAATAGCCCCAATATATACATAATAGCCCCAAATATATCACTATGAAATCTCTTTTTACTAAAAATCAATTATAAAATAATTAAAAAAAGTTTATAATAAATCACTTCACTATAAGAAGTTCAGACGTTCAGAACCATGAATGAATTTTCAAACTGGAATCATTTTTTTTATTAAAAAATCTTTAACAATTTTTGTGTTATCGTAAACGTGACAACACTGCTAAGGTGCTAAATGCCTCTATCTTATCTTAAAAAAAGTGACGTTTTTTTGTTTATCTGAATATCAGCATAATAAAAATACTGTACAATATTAATTAAATGTATTTATTTAACACTACAGCTTAAAAGTCTCTTAAAACTTTTTCATTGAAATAAAGGTACACGTTGAAAGCTACATAAAATTACTAGTCTAAGGTCACAATGGGACTGCAGGCTTTAGATTACTATACTATGACGTTGGAGCTTCTCGATTAGTTTAAAACATTATTAGTATAAATACATACCTCAAAAACCACTTGATAATCTTACTGAAAAACTAGTCTGATAAGTCCAGTACAATTGGGTATTTTACACTATATTAAATTCGTAAAAACTAACAACAAAACAAAAAAATATTTTAATTTTACAGTCAAGTGAAGTTTACGAATCACAATAAACAGCCCTTGGCCCCACAGTACAAGTTATTTTTCTTCTGAGATGATATGATATGACACTTACGAACGATCGTTAGGTGCCATGATGCCAAATCGTGCATTGACATATGTCAAAATTCGTAATTAAAATAATTAATTAAAGTATATTCCGGGGTGTAAAAAGGGCTTAAATTTTGGCTAAATATTTATTTTTTATGTATGTATAACCATGTAAAGTCTTATCGTTGCAGGCGATTTAACCCAAAATACGATACCCTCCTTTAAAAAAATGACTACACCCTTGCCCACTTTCCTAATATTTAAAAGAATGCCCGTTGAAATAACAATGGAACATCCATTGTAGAAAATTAACAGTTCCAAAAATAAAATCCTTCTCAATCAGTTAAGTACAAGAATAGATGTAAATGCACACAGTGGAAGCTTCAGGTAACTTTGGGGACCCAGTGGGGTGGTGACCAGTTACTGGCCGCAATTGTTTGTAAGTATATTGTGTACGAGCACACGGACATGACAATAGCCATGTCTGGTCCATTGTGACCGCACAGCCTTCACTTGTTACCGCTGCACAGTGTTTACATGACTATTTTTGTAAAAAATATCCGGAAACCAAAAGATATTTAAGCAAAAAAGTAATAGATTTTACAATCTTGCACTATGTTCAATGAACAAATATGGCGAACAACAAAAATAAAAAAAATCTTTTTCTGAAAAACGAAAAAATTAATTTTTTTTTTGGAAAAAAATTGTATTTTTTTATACTTTTTTATTTTATTTTTTGAAGTAACGTTATTTAGGAAAATGCAATATACCATCCACTGTGAATACATAGAAAAAACGGATTCCTTGAACCAAGGACACGTGTCTTTGTATATGTTCAAAGTCATATTCTCTTGTTTCAAGGCTGGCATGTTCTTGAACCAAAGTCAATGTCCTTGAATGAAGAGCACGGGTTTTGGAATAAAAATCCGCGCTCATTATTCAAGGACATTGACTTTGGTTCAAGAAAATGCCAGCCTTGAAACAAGAGAATATGGCTTTGAACATATCCAAAGACACGTATCCTTGGTTCAAGGAATCCGTTTTTTCTATGTAGTATATAATGGAATGCGTAGCATTACATATCTTCACGGCTTGTTTTGTCTTTAAAACTGTAACAATGTAAGAAATTAAACAATACAAATACCTCATTATTATAACTAAGTTGGGCTGGGGTCAAAAATTTTCAAGTAACCTGAAATTTGGTATGTAAGCATAGTTTTTCAATTGAAACAACATAGGAGGGGTGTATATGAAAAATTAAAAAAAAGTGTTTTTTTTTGCCTATTGATGATGACTGTTTTTAATGGACTTTTATAATTTCTGTAAACATTGTGCGGTGGTCTATCGGAGTTAGCTGGTGAACCCTGCAACAAAGTCCCCTGGCAGGAAACGCGACCTGCATTGTCCGCAGGAGCTAATGAAATCGAGCCGCTCAAAACTCAACTTCATTAACACAAATAAAAATATGAAATTTTGTCTGTCTTTGGACAGAAAGAGCTGTAAACTCGTTTCATTGATAAGAAACACCTAAATTTAGTAGAAGTAAAAAATTAGTAGAATTTAGTAGAATTTAGTAGAAGTAAAAAAATGCATTAAAGTTTTATTGAAATTGCAAAAAAAAAACGGCAGACTAACATCTCTACTCTAAATTTCTCTACTCCCTAACATCCCTACTCCATAACATCCCTACTCCACAACAACTCTACTCCGTAACATCTCTACTCCATAACATCCCTACTCCATAACAACTCTACTCCGTAACATCTCTACTCCATAACATCTCTACTCCGTAACAACTCTACTCCACACTATAGACACTCGATTATCACTTGTCTTAACTCAAAAAAATATTTGTCATGCTAAGTCACTGTCAAAAATGAATTCAGTTTATTAATTACTTAAATATTAGTGCATGTTAAGAGTACGCGGTCATTGTTGCTTTTAGAATAATTCATTTATGATTGTTCTAGATTTACATTTAAAGGTAAACGTTTTCTAGGAAAAAAATAAAATAATCTAGAAGAAGAAGATTCTTTGTTCTTTGAACTGCTCATTTATTATTAAGTGGCTAATAAAGTGCATATAGTGTGGAGTAGAGTTGTTACGGAGTAGAGATGTTATGGAGTAGAGATGTTACGGAGTAGAGTTGTTGTGGAGTAGGGATGTTATGGAGTAGGGATGTTAGGGAGTAGAGAAATTTAGAGTAGAGATGTTAGTCTGCCAAAAAAACTACCAACTAGATGACATAACTTAATCAAAAAGCCGAAAGCAATGGAAAGTACTATATCGAGCACACTTAGTGATCGATGAAATCAATACAAACAAAACCGTAACTAAAGACAGAGAAAAACGATTTACCGCGCAAGGACACTAAGTTTCCAACACTTACCGCAGGGGGACATCTAGACACAAGACAACTATTTTTAGTTTTTATAGAGTGATTCCATAAAAAATATGATTTCTTAAATGGTCACACATATACATGTCAAAAATAAGATTTTAACTCCTTGGCAGTGAGAAAAACGTAATGCGCTACTCGTAGGTAGGTGAATTTTTCTGTGCGAGGTCGTATTTTGTGGAAGAAAGCGGAGCTGAGGTCCATAAACAAGACCGAAGACAAAAAACTTAACTACGAGTATCACATTATATTTTTCTCACTACTAAGGAGTTAAAATCTCATTTATCCAATACATACAGATAATGAGACAATTACCAGCTTTATTTTAAATAGATAAACTCAATAATAACCACCGCGTGGCTTTTACTTTATTGAGTGGATAATTATTTATTTTACCCACTCAACTGTCACTTGTCAAATTATTTTCTTGTAAATGTCATTAAAATTTTTAATAAAAATATGAATTTCTAAGCTATTTATTGGATAAAACCTTGTATGGCACTCATGGGTAAACCGATATTGCCCTCTCGAAAATTAACCTGCTTGGCTGACGCCTCGCAGGTTAATTTTCTCACATTACCCACTAGTCATTAAAATTTTTAATAAAAATATGAATTTCTAAGCTATTTATTGGATAAAACCTTGTATGGCACTCATGGGTAAACCGATATTGCCCTCTCGAAAATTAACCTGCTTGGCTGACGCCTCGCAGGTTAATTTTCTCACATTACCCACTAGTGCCATAAATAACTATTTATTAATAATATTTTTGACATTTATATGTGTGACAATTCAAAAAATATTTTGTTTATGAAATCACTCTATAAAATTAAGAACAGTAGTCTTGTGTCTAGATGTACCCCTGCGGGGGACAGTTTTACTTCATTTAAATTTTGATCAGATCGGTTAGAAATTTTTATTTTCTGTTTTAGCGACCTCAGTATTATGGCATCACTGACTCCAAAGTTATAAAATCATAAACAACTCAAAGCGACCCATTCTGTTTTTTTATGACCCCCGTTGGAAGTCAGTGATGCCAAAATACTTAAAGAGAGCTCTCAGAGCTTCAAGATGCAGCGGCGTTATCATGGCGGCTCCTAAATAGAGCTTCCTCCCAATTGTTTTTCATGCTGCCGATTTTGACAGTTAAAGTTAAATATATTCAACTTCACCGCTACTGCTGGCTTTTTGAGGTTAGATTGATCGTATGTCATGTGATTTTTTCTTTGCCAAGAAGAAAATTTCGCGGCAGACCTGCTGCTGGACTCATGTCGAAGCTCTGAGAACGTGTTTTAAGCCAACAATGAGTAGTTCGATTATTGATTTATTTTCATTACGTCAGTGTCAAGTCAAAACTGTCATTTTTTCTACAACGCATTTACGCATTTTATGTTTGTGAGTATTGGATGATCATCAAAGGATGGCTGCAAAATTGTTGGCTCGTAGTGCCATTGTACCATTAAATCCTATAAATAACGTACGCTATATGAGCGATTTAAACTGTTATTTTAAAAACATGATTGGCAGAAGAGAAGTTGTGGGTTTTGGATTCAATGGCCATCCTGTTTATATAGATCGAACTGATTTTCCCATGCCAGCCATTAGGTGGAAGGAAAGCAACTGCGAAATAGAGTGTCTTCGAGAAAAAGAAAAAGATGATTGGGGAAAACTATCTGTGGTGGAAAAAAAAGCTCTTTACAGATCATCTTTTTGTCAAACTTTTTCTGAAATGAAAGCCCCAAGTGGGGAATGGAAATCAATTCTTGGAATTTCTTTATTTCTTTTCTCTGCTGGGTTATGGATGGTTTACTTAGCAAAAACAGGTAAGAAAAACTATAGTTTAAAGGAAATTATTAGTAAAAAAAGCAATAATATTATATTATATAATGGGATACGTATTTTGTAGGTATTTACTTAGACACGAGTCTCTTTAATCAAAAAGTTTAAGTTTGTTTATGTCCAAAACTGTTTTTAAAGAGTGATTAAAAATCCGTTGAGTGCAATTTATACCCAATACTTTTTTTTAGGAAAATATTGTTTAAAGAACCACAAAGGACATACATTAATTTCCAACAGACAGGGTCCTTTATATCGTTATTTTTTTTAGTTTATAGCCCATTTCCTGAGAGTTTTAAACAAGAAAACAGAGAAGCCCAACTGAGACGTATCCTCGACTTAAAAACAAACCCGATTGAAGGTTTAGCTTCACGTTATGATTATGAAAAGGACGACTGGAAATAGTTATATTAAAATAATTTAAAACATGCAGAGTATCTAAGAACCAACGCCACTAATTTTAAGGGATAATTCTACATAAAATATGTGGAAAAAAGTCCCTATAAATATGTTCAAAAACGAGTTCTAAACAAACACCATTAATAGAAGCTTTGAAAATTCGGAGTAAAAAAAACTTTGTATGGTAACTCAGGAACCGTTTGATATCTAGGAACTGGTTTTTGCAGGAAATCTAATCATAGTAATGTTATTTTCGTGTACTTATTTTGAACAGGGACATGCGAAACGGGGAGCTTTTAATTTTTTTGCTCCAAACTTTTTTTTTTTGTATATATATTTTTATTTTTATTAAAAAAAAAAGATAATCTTGTTGTAATAGAGTAGAATATACCTTTTTCGGGAAAAAAATCATTTAAGGCTAAAATTCACGGTGCGGGGACTAAAAATTAGACACTTGATTTTTTCGCGAAGACGGTTAATTCCACGGTATTATAATAAGAAATCATATTCTAAAATTTAATTTACAAAAAAACTACACAGAAAAAAGTTTGGGGCAAAAAAGTAAAAGCCCTTCCTAACAATGTTAGGCTAACATAAGATTATAGGCCTCATTAAGATTAGATGACTTGCAACACCTAGTTGCTATATCCCAAAGGGTTTCTGAGTTATTAAATAAAAAACGAATTTTTGAAGCCCCCTTTAAAAGCGTTAGTTTCAACCTGGTTTTGGACATATATTTACAGGGATTGTTTTTCTTTTTTTTTATGTAGAATCGCCTATTAAAATTAGTGTTGGTAGTTCTGAGACACCCTGTATATTATCAATTTATTGATATAAATTGATAAATAAGAGGGTTGTAATATAAGATTCTTAAGAATTTATTTTTAAAATTAAAATAACAATTATAAACTCAAGAATTGTAATTTTGCTTTGATTAAATTAGTTTTTTGATAATTTTAAAATAATTAAAGTAATTACCTAGGTAAGTAGGTACCTACTTCCCTTGAGGAGATCTATCAACGAACTAATAACTCTTCTCTCTAGAATAGGCATTTCATTCGTAAAAACTGACAAAAACGTAGCCAACATATACATTCGTCTGTCTTACTCGCACAGCTTTGTTCTAACAGAGACAACAATACCAGTTACTGGTTATTGTTCAGGCCTGAATATACCTACTATTTGTTTACAAACAAACCGAGATGTTGGCGATAATTTATATTAACGGTATGCGTATTCTAGAGAGAAGAGTTATTAGTTAAATCCAACCCCAGCACAGACAACTGGGTATGAGACCCACCTATTCTTATATATTTTTCGATGCTGAACACGAATCTGCCATAAAAAAGGCAACTTATGAGCTCTTTTTTTTCTACACTGAAAAAACCGTCTAAAATGGTGAAAATCTCATCTCCAATTTCAATGTAGAAAAAAATGAGCCCATGAAGTGCTTTTTTAAGACAGATTCGTGTCCACCATCCCAAAATACATAAGAATAGGAGGGTCTTAACCCCAGCACAGACAACTTTTTTTATTTTGTGGGCCGGTGTTATTAAATTATATGAAACACGATGTACTTACATAGGACTATTTACCGACTCTTTGACTGGACTATATTAGCAAACAAGCTCTATATTCTATATTCCGTTAGAGCGTAATATTTCTTTGCGATTTTGTTAAGCCGTTTCGTTACAGCTAAGAGCGCGTCACAATACCGAAAATCGCACAAAAGGTTCGCTCACAAAAGATTATTAAGTTTGATGAGGCTTTAATGCATACCAACGTATTAGGGAGTAGATTTTCAAAGTTATGGATAACTGGCTACCGCACATCAGTTATTTTTACAGATTTTGTAAAGTTACTTACTGTAAAATTCTGTGCTCTAAAGCACATAGAATTTTGGAATAAAAACTTTTCTTAATGACCAGTAGTCGGCGTAAACTCAGTTATGACTCATCAACATTGAAAATAAACACAGAAACATAGGCTTACCGAATAATTTTGCCGAATTATGAGGGAAATTTTTATAAGGGTCACTAAATCGAAACATTTGACAACTAATTTGTTACACATAACAATATTGACTATACATATTAACTATACATATGTATATATATCGGTGTTTTTCAAAGAAAAAACTGACATTCGATTTTTATCTTTTAAGAATACGAAAGTTTTTAATTTTTTTTTGTCGATAACTTTTTTTCCACTCGTTTAAATGGAATCATAAAAAAATCAAGATAAAAAGAAATAAAAATGTAAATATTATGTATATGTATACGTATAATACAGACAAACCAATTTGTCGATTTATGAAAAAGGCAACCCTTTGAGGTGGTCGTCTTTTAAAAAACAAAAATGTTGTGGTCTGTTTCTATTCTCACCTCTCCATATAGCAAAAAGATTTGAGTAACCCCTATTTCATAATGATAAAAAAAGTGAAAATCTGAAAAAAGGAGGGGGTACCCTACTGCGTTATGGACGTGCTTTAGATTCCGGAATTTTCGCGGACGTCTTTTATGGATGGCCCCTAATTACTAATTATAATTATAATTAAAAAAAAAATGTACTGTTTCTGTAGAGCTTATAGGGCCTATACCAATACTTGCCTTTAGTTACGCCTATAGTATAGGCGTGGTAAAATGGTCTTAAACGTCTTGAGACCCTCAAGTTGAGGGTCCTTTAAATGGATGAATACGTGGTTTTATTGATTTTGTATTTTATGCACAATATTTTTCTAATTGATATGGTTTAGTAAAACTGTGTAATGAAAAAAACTTTAGATTTATTTTAAAATACTAGCTATTAAGTCTGATCAGTTTTAATTGTTTCAATAATTTTGGAAAACTCGCCATAGTGTGGCCGCGATTTAATTGCTAAGAAACCGTTTCGGATGAAAATATTGCCTCGCGTTAAGAAGCTTAACAGAAAATGACTGCGTCTACGTTAAATCACTCACACATCCACTTTTATTTGCCTGAAGGTGATTTTGTCCGATTTTAATTTTATTAGTTTTAAAGTGAAATAAAAAGTAATAAATCATTAAAAAGTCCAAACCATATAATTTTAATTTTTATCCAATACATACAGATAATGAGACAATTACCAGCTTTATTTTAAATCGATAAACTCAATAATAACCCCCGCGTGGCTTTTACTTTAGTGAGTGGATAATTATTTATTTTACCCACTCAACTGTCACTTGTCAAATTATTTTCTTGTAAATGTCATTAAAATTGTTAATAAAAATATGAATTTCTAAGCTATTTATTGGATAAAACCTTGTATGGCACTCATGGGTAAACCGATATTACCCTTTCGAAAATTAACCTGCTTGGCTGACGCCTCGCAGGTTAATTTTCTCATGGGCAATATCTTACTTTACCCACTAGTACCAAAAATAACTATTTTCAATATTTTTTGAGGGTTGAAAACAGGGTCGGATTTAGGGGGGGACATTTAAATTTCAAGTTGATATCTTAATCCGATCAAAAGTTAAGAGGGAGGGGGGGCGGACTTTACACACGCACTGTATTATTATTTCTTCTTAAAATCTCGATTTTGCATGGACGCAGTCCTCCTCTTGTTGCAAATCCAAAATTGCGATTCACTCTCCCTTAAGTGACTTCATTGTGTAATATCTCGCTGAAGACAATTCCATTTTAAATGCTCCTGTTTAAACACCTGGATCCGTTCACGCTGGAACTTATTAGCACACCCCTTCCCCCTGCAACACTTCCATTCCTGTTATATATACAAGATAGAATAATACACAGATCAAAATATACTATTTTTATACTTTTTCTAGCAGCTAAGGGAGCGTTCAAGTATTACGTAACGCAAAATTTGGTCATTTTTGACCCCCCCCCATGTAACGCGGCGTAACATTTTCGAGACCCCCCCCCCTATATTTTACGTAAAATTTTACAAAAAGTAAAAAAAAAATGAAAGGAAATTTTGCTTTATGGTTTAAACCGGTTTTTTAACCGGTTATTGCTTCCGTGTTTTAATCCAAAACCGGTCTGATGTAATTTCCGAAACCGGTTAACCGAAAACCGGTTATTGGCTATGGTTTTCCATCTCTAATTGTTTTTGTTTAGAGGATTTAGTTAACTGTTAACCTCCGTGTGCAATAAAATTTGCAAATAATCCGTCTCTTTAAGCCTAGATCATTCTTAAAAACGTGATCCAATAAATATTTTATAAGTTTATAATTTTTTAAGTGTTACGTAACATTTTTTTCTGACAAATAATGCAAAAAAAAAATACACAGCCATTTCGCAAGTCTAGGGGCGCTTTCGGTAAAATTTACAAACAAAGATAACTTAAAATAATTGACCTTAATAATACTAAACCACATGCCTAACCTTGTCCCTCTAGCTTAAAGGGCTCCAGAGATATAAAATAAAAACCTCATTTTTGGTATCCCCTTTAATAGGCGATAAATCCCTTAGGAACGATTTGCAAGTCTACATTTGGATATATAAACTTTTTTAAATATTTTTTGATATAGTATGTCTACTTTTAAGCATGGACGCGAGTTTTGAAACACCCTTTATATTAAATTTTAATTTATTTTAATTTTTTTTTAAATATTTCTAAATTATTTTTGTTTTCTTATAAAACAAATGGGTATTCTACAATCACGGCCTTTACACTGCGAGAAAGCGAACACATTGTACTTTATATTTTGTACGGTGTTACTAATAGTAATCTCGGAGAAGCGAGTTAAATTCTCAGGCTTTGTTCTTTTCAGAATGGCAAGAAAAAGGTGGTGACACCAGCTATTCATCTCTGGAAACTTATTAAACTTCTTTCATAATGTAAACTTTCATTATGGTTGCTACATCATTTTCTTCTAAAATAAAGGTATGCATATTTGTGAGTGATTCAGCGAAAAGGTATATTAGAGTAAAAAAATTGATTTTTTTTATTTTTGGGGTTACCGAAGTATTTTACTATCCGCGTCAAAAAAAAAGTAGGACCGCGGTTTTTTAATGTAAGTTTGTTGCTGCTTCTACATCTAGTAATAAATCATCTCACTCTTCATATGCGGGAGGAAATGTCGCCTTTTCCATTAATCAATATCGCCCATATCGCCTCGATTTCGCTCCCGATATGGCTTCATATCGCCTCTCGAAGGGACGAAATACCGCCCTGTGACAAGTCCAGGGCCTGACAGAGCCAGTCTGGGCCCCGGGGAACTTTATTTCCGGGCCCCCTCGCCACTGAAAAAAAGCTTTCAGGAAATTTTGGCCGCCTGGCGCCCTTGGGCGCCCTGACCCCTGGGAATCCTCCCCCTTGCCCACTCTGAATCCGGTCCTGGACATACCCTGTTATATAATGAGCAACACCGTTAATATGTTATGTACATGTAAGACAGGATAGTCTTACTTTTTCTTTGCGTCAAAATTACTGTCAAGCATGACATACCCTATCGAGCCTAATATTAAGAGTCCAATTTAAATTGATAAAATATCAAAAATATGTTCTTAATCTTCTGATATATTTTAGTTTATTTATATATATATATATATATTCTATGTTAGGAATGTTTCAAAGAAGATTACCTTAAGATTACCTAGATAAAAAAAAACTATTTTTATTCTTAATCTTCTGATATATTTTAGTTTATTTTTGTATAAAAACGTGCAAATGTGACAAGCGGATTTACATAAAAGATCTAAAATTCTATATCAAATCCCACATAATCCAGACCTGTTAGAGATCCAGATTCAACAAGCCATGAAGTTCTTTATTTGCTGGTAAATCTTAATGTCTCCTCTCCGCAACATACCGAGTAAGTGAGAGAGTTTTATTTATATCCATCTCTAAAATTAAGATTAATTTTTATTTAATAAAAAAGAAACTTTGGTGATTTACATAATTTTATATTGGCTATAAAATGGCAGTTTTTTTTTGTTTCACTTCCGGTTTCGCCGGAAATTACCTCAACATTTTATTTTTAAATGGAAAACTCTGTATATTTGTACATATTTTGATTCGTTTGGACTTCCTTTTTTGTAAAATTTAAGGCGGGAGGTATTATTTTGTTAGTGTCAGATAACGCTATTTAGCTGTAAACATACGAAGAGCGACGTATTAAATTGAAAAACATCTCCCCTAAATTATTTTAAAGTGAGTTTTAGGTTTTAAAAGGTTTTTATTACCGAGATACCGTGACGTGAGTGAATTCTGTTGTAAACTGGCAAAGAAGACGTGATTTTGCATGTGTTGTCACTTGATTATCCTGCTGATAGTACGCGTCGGGACGCTCTAGATCCTATTTGGGACGTTCCAAGCGGAAATAAATCTTTTGCTGAGATTTTTGCATTTTCGCGTCCTAAGAAAATCATTATGGCCAAAAATAGGTTTCATAATTAACTTTATTCATATTTAAACACTGAACGATAATATAAGATTTTTTGTACGTAAGTATATTATCGTGGCTATAGTGCAAAGAACTTTTACCTCAAGAAGTAATTTCAGACCAATGTTTATGAAGGTGTCATCTTTTTGTTTGTTTATTTACTAACAGAAACGCGATACAGCTTTGTGCTGTAAAATGTAGATGTCGCTAGTCGACTTACAGTCTACCTAGTAGCGATGTTGCATAGTTTCTACCTTATCATGAATTCAAATCATTATATTTAAATTAAAAATGTAAAAAACTTTATTGTGTATACTATAATTATGTTTAATAATATAGTATATTTAAATCTATTAAAATTAAACTACTAGTTCATATAAAACTCATACAAAACTAATGTTTCTTAAAATTTACAATAAAATATCCAAAGTATATGTTTCCAATCGGCAACACTGTACCCCTGTCAGTCATTTTACGACATTAGACTGTGAGTTTACACATTCTTTCTCACTCTTTACGAGTACTAAGTGTAAACAATAGTCACTCCCCACCAGACCCTCACCGTAGTTGGTTCACGCTTCAAACAAAGCATACGGTAGATTTCATTATGTTCCTTCTTGAGGTAAAAGTTCTTTGCTATTGTGCCACGTGACATTAGCCACGATATTATGCAAAATACGGCGGTATTTGATGATGACGTCAGGTCAAATAGCTGTACATTTGACTCTATGGGCAGTGGGTCACTTTTTTGTAAAAAATGATTCTTTGAAAAACATAAATATTTCAAAATTATTTTGCCATGGTTGTAAACTTTATACGATTGTTTATATATAGCTCCAGTTAATTTTTTTTAAATAGATGTTTAGTATTTTTTTTTGCTTGTGTTTTAAACCCAAGCTCCAATATACAGGGTGTCTGGCACATGAATAGAAAGTTTTTAAGGGTCCAAACCCCCCCGTGGATCCGCCCCTGTACTGATGCCATGGCTGCAGCCTTTTGGCGTGGATAATCTTATTTGTTCGCTTTGAGCGTTTTCGGATTTATGGATGCTGAAAATAAAGTAGGCTATGTTATCCTGTCGCTGTAAAACGCGACATATAAATGTAATTTAAAATCAGACATGTTGTATTCATAAAATATTTTTTTAAAGAATATATAATCTTCTATTAGAAGATAAAATGCATACACTAAAAATTATTTAGCGTAATAAATACTCCATATTTGGAACCCAAAGCAACTTTGGTGCGTCTAAATAAATTTTTACCTGGTAGCAGTATTTTTGTTGCGGAACTAAAAAATTCAAATGAGAACATATAGATATTTAGGGAAACAAATGAGGTATTTTTAGAAATCAAGAAACGTGTTTAGTAATTATCGTAGGGGACCCATTTGTTGACGGATATAGGGTTACCGAATGCCAAGATGTATTTTCTAAGAAGTTAAATATTTCGTTGAGACATTAAGTAACCTAGTTTTTTTTTACTTTAGAGCGACCCTATATCCAGTTGACACATCAAAAGTTATACAGTGTGGTCCAAAAAGCACCCCCTCTTAATTTTTGAACGAGTGGAGATATCGACTTTTAATTTGGAGCACGTGAACTATTTTTAAAACCCTTCTATTCACTTCACTTGTCACTCGGTTGACAATACAATTTTATATAAAATTTACCCCCCCCGATGTAAACCCTTTTTTACCCACATTAGAATACACTTAGAAAGTTAAAATTTGGTACACATGCTTAACTCGGATGGCAATACAAGCGGCTCGTTTTCTAAACTTGTACTCGTGCGCTAAAAACGTTATGAAACTAGTACTTTAATATACTATTATAGTCATACAAAAGAGACCTTAAATATTAGGGTATTTTAACCTTCAGAGTGTTTCTGAGTAGTTTAAATTTTAATTAAATTTTAAAATTTAGATATGTTTTTTTTTAATAAAAAGAAGTCGTGTGATACATCATTTAAAGCAAATAAAATTCTCTATTTGACCACATATTTTTTAAGTGTTTAAAACAGGGTTAAATCGAGGGTTAAAAATGGAAATTTTCGTCATAAATTCTTTAAAAAAAATAAAATATTTTATGAAAAAAAAAGTTAGTAAAATATAGTTTAGTCTATTTAAAAAAATAGTTTTTTAAATTCTAATTTTTGCGAGCCCCCGGTAAATGAATACCTTAATCCGAGCTCTATTCATGATTCTATTTTTTATTTTAAAATCTTTTTAAATTTAGATCCGGATAACTTTTTTTGGTCAAAACCAGTTACGTAACATTCTCTCTGCTGGGGTAGAAAACTTCAAAAAGAAAACGCAGCCCTGTCTTATTAGTTGGCAATAAGAAGTAATCTAATGCTTAATATGAAATATTTCACTACCACTACAAATAACCGAAAATCCCTCACCAAATATATATTTAATAAAACGATCCATATGGTAAACCGCGTAGAAACAAATCTATTGTTTGATATCCCCTAATACCGATTTTATTAAACGCAATGTCAAACCGCACTGAATACAGTTGTTGACACGGAGAAAAAAATAAAATAGCTATTTATGGTACTAGTGGGTAAAGTAAGATATTGCCGGTTTACCCATGAGTGCCATACAAGGTTTTATCCAATAAATAGCTTAGAAATTCATATTTTTATTAAAAATTTTAATGACATTTACAAGAAAATAATTTGACAAGTGACAGTTGAGTGGGTAAAATAAATAATTATCCACTCAATAAAGTAAAAGCCACGCGGGGGTTATTATTAAGTTTATCTATTTAAAATAAAGCTGGTAATTGTCTCATTATCTGTATGTATTGGATAAACAATATAATATTAACAACTGCACAGATAAATAAGCTTTTACATTGTTTTACATTTCCCCCGTCCCTCGAAGTTTTAGCGACCTCGGAATTATGCACAGAGTACGCAAACTTAGTTTTTAGTGCACCCGATGTGCACTGAAATGGTTTGCGTCGAGGTGCGTATACTATTTTTCCTACGACAACAAAATATTTTAATTTTATAGTCAATAGAACACAACACAGACCCTTTCCTTTGGCCCCACTGTAGTAGTTAATGTGCAAAGTTATTTTTATTTTGACGAGATGACATTTGACACTTTAAGTTTTGTGCAATGTTGCTAAATCGTACATTGACATATGCCAAAATTCGTAATTAAAATAATTAGTTAAAGTATGTTCCGGGATGTAAAAAGGGCTGAAATTTTGGCTAAGTATTTATTTTTTATGTATCTATAAGCATGTAAAATCTTATCGTTGCAGGCGTTTTAGCCCAAAATGCGATACCCTCCTTTATAACTAGAAGAGAAACTTGGCATATCCGGAAAAGGCTAAAAACACGTTTGCGGGTTTGCCATTGCCCTAGATTTTAAATTATGTCTCCACTCTACCCAGGGGTAGTCCACTTAGGTACTTTCACGTTAAAGTTATATCGATACTATAGTAACTATAGTAATAGATATATCTATTTCTATATATCTTTTTCTTTGTGTATTATTGAATATCCCCCAATAGCGATTTTATTAAACGTAATGTCAAATCAGACCGGAAACGCTTGCATGTCACGTCCAACGTCCCCAGGCGTCGGGAAGTGGCCTCACGACGTCCAACCTGGACCTTTGGCTTCCGCGACAGTTGTCGAAATATTGGTTCACGTCGTTCAAAGGACAATAGGCTGGGACAATAAAAAATATGTACTGCACAAGTAAAAAGGCTTTCCCATTTTTCCACATTTAAATTCACTACGCACATGGAAGAGACTTCCCAGCTAGTAATTTACCAAGACTAATCTCGGGGAGAAGTTTTTATTATCAGATTCAATTTCTACGACCTCGAAAACCCCCGTATATACCAATTTGCACTAAAATATTGTTAAAATTTAAACTGTGTTGTACCCTTTTATCCCCAGAATCAATTTCAGCGACCTCAAAAAGATCTTTTTTTATTTTTAATTTAAATAATAGGCCATTATAACGAACTTTATAAAGATGAAGAAATTCTTGTGTTTAATTTCAGAATAAAATAATTAATTATAATCTAAGGATGAGAAATAAACTTTTAGTCGCAACTGTATATGTAATACATACATCACATGTATGTCTGGACCTACCTGCAATGAAAAAAAGAGACCAGTAAACTACCTATTACTGGTCTGCAATTTAAATCATTAATATCCGCTAGATGGCGCCACCCCTTAAAATATCATTATTACTGCTTAAAGCAAGATGGCTGAACTGCTGTTGTCATGATAACCACGATTATAATCTAATACATTTCGATTAAAAAACTTAAATGTACAGTTTTAGTCAATATTTTTTACTTTTGAGAGAATGATAATAAATGTTATAAACGGTGTCTTGCGCTAAAATGTTTTTTGTAGAACTTCAGTTTTATATATTGTGCTTTTCTTGTGAAATGCAGGAAAAAATATTTGTGGTAAATATGAAAGAACTAAAAAACTAAGCATTATAGTATTATTTTCTTCATTTGAAATCAAACATCTAGGCTTCAAAAAAATTAGTACTTTATAAAAACAGTTACCTAGCGAATAAAATAGTATACAGGTCTCCCGGAAAATGGTACTTTTCCTCGACCTATAAATAGTCTCGGAACATCGTACCTCGCCCATTAATAAGGTCTCCGAAAAGTACTATTTTCAGGGTCGACCTGTAATCTACTATTCTTCGATCGCATGCGGGTATTGCAAATCGAGAGGTGAGTCGAAAGTTTTAAATTTGATCTACTTTTAATTTTTTATATGTATTTAGTTCTTTGTTAGGCACCGCAAAGGTACTTTGGCGGTATGCAGAAGTAAAACAAAAGACGAAAACTTTTCATTTTACATTTTAACCAAAAAATGTCACTTTGGAATAAAAGCGAATAAAAATTCAGTTTGATTCTATTATAATATAATATAATTATAATAATATGATTATAGAATAATCCTCTATTTTGTAAAAACGGCACATTTCATCGTTTAGCCAGTCTAGTAAACACCGTGCGTAATGTGACAATTAAATCATCTGTTACTAATGTCCTGCAACAATGTGTGTTGCGGTTTGAACACGCAATGATGCGATAACTCCCAGCATTGTTAATTTCAGTCACCATATTTCGGTGGCTTTAATAATATAATATATTATAATTTATAACTATAGTTATATATTATAATATGTTATAATATGTTTAAAACCGGCCTCTGGCAACAGATAATTTTTTATGGAAATGTACCATGAATGCCAAAAACTACATAACTCTTAAATGATTTAATATAGAAAAACGTTGTTTTCGCTAATAATTAGCAAATATAATAAGGTACCCTCAAGACAAATTTCATGGGATTATCTTTATTTGTTAAAAAGTTATAGCAAATAAACTTGGACCCCCAGTAACCAGTAGTTCCCGGCATAGATAAATAGGTTTCGGGTAGTAGGGGTTCGCTAAAAAAAACTTAAATCGGCTTTAAGAAAAGTACCTCTATTTTTGTTGGCTTATATTAACAAATTTTGTAGTTTTTATAATAAAACGGTTAAATATTAAGATTCATGGCAAGAGTAGTTTATTCGCAATTACCCGCAAATTAGGTAGGCCCGTCCCAAAAGAGTTAAAAGACATAAATCTTTAATAGATACCTATATTTTTTGAGTAGCAATCACTTAAATGTTTGTTGCTATACATAAGTATGTTTCAGCAGTGAAAAAAAAAACAAAAAAAACAAGCAGCTTAGAAACCGCCCATTCTCTTCAAGCTAGGTCTACCTACCTACCAATGTACCTATAGGTAGCTACTTGATAGAGGACGGACTCCTATTGGTGTGCTGTTTAAGGACTTAATGATTAAGAAATAAGAGTATTAACAAAAAATTACTTTCATTCAATTTTAAAGTTGGTGATTTAAATGATTAGCAATTTTTATTAGCAAAGAAATAATTTTTTTTGGAATTACATATTTAAACAAAACTCTGGAAGTTTTAGGATGCAAAATTAAAATAGGATAAAATTGGCTTCATACGTCATAGCGGTTTTCAAGCAGTGTTTACTGGGTATCCATTTTATTTATTATTATTTATTTATTTACACTATTGCAACACGGCCGATTTTTAGACCATAGACCCATTTTTAGAAAAAATCACCATTTTTAGCAAAAAAATACCAAAAAATCGCATGTTTTATTTTTCGTACAAGCAATTTCTTTAGACTGGATAGACGTAAGCCTTAAGGCATTTGGCTTACGAGTATCCACCCTGATATACCTGCGTATCAACTTTGATACGCAACTATTTGATAAAAAACGGTTTAGTTGTCAACACAGTTGTATAAATTGTCAATATATTACCTGAAAATAAGGAAGTATCACACCAACGCTTGTCCCAAATTTTCAGCAACGGAATGGGTATGTTGTTTTCAGCCAAGAAGGTAACTAGCATATACAAGTTACAACAATAATATAACAATCAGTATTTGATTTCAGCACACAGAACAACCGAAATATCTCCGCGATTAAAAAGCCACCCCGATCCTCTTCAACAGCAGAGCAGCTGAAGAAGATATATTATGCAAGGGCGCGCTACGCCGTGCTTTACACCACCGCACTCTGTTACCACGTGTTCGAGACGATGACAGTGCGCCACGTTTGAGATGCTAAATGCGTTAATAATGACGGGGGTGGGGCGACAATAGCACGTGGGGCGGTTCTACAGGTGACACACGCACCCTTAACTCGAGAACTGTCTCCCTCCTACATTTTAGTCCAAGCGGTAGCTTCAATGCAAGAGCCACAGATTTCATACATGTATGAGATCTGTGGAAAGATCTTATCTCGATTTTTGAGATCATAAATGCTGCCGGGGCCCACGGGAAGACATGGCATTCTTAATTGAGGAAAATGTTTGGTAATAGTATATTCTATAACTAGTATCGAATAGACTATTCCATACGTGTTGTAGACCATACTTTTTCTTCGACTGCAAATATGAAACACTGTATGGCTTTAAATTGCGGACAAGGTTAAAAACCATGTTTTTTTGTGACTCGACATTGTAAATGCAACAAAACACATATTTTTAAATAAAGCAATTAATGTTATTTAATAATTTTATCAAATCAGTACTTAAAAGATATTTTTATTTAATTTTAGCACATATTTACAAATTATAATGCAAAAATGGAAGGTCATGTCAGATTGTTGTGACAGATATCAGGTTTAAATATTTAACAATAGATGGATCAGTTTTATTTTTTTGAAATAAACTGATAAAAAGCTGGTCAAATATGAAAAACTAATAAACTTTATGTAATTTTAACGCAAAACTTTAAATTGCAATAAATTATTAAATGTTTCATGTTAAAATATATATATTTTTGCTAATTTTGCTACTGTTTTCTTTACTTTTATAAACAAGAGATGGCACTACATGTGTTCATTCTAACACTTGATACGTAATATTCATACCGTATCTAGAGCTAGAATGGATTCATTCTGTATTTGAAGTGTGTGTATTTGCTTACATTCTAAAGCAGTCGTAGAAAAAATATTTTTTAAATCGGAAATTTATACCATTTTTAACACCTATTTTTTTCCACATTTTCTCGACGTTTCATGACATTCTAAACACAAAAATGTAATAAAATAAAAGTTCATCAACTCGCCAGTGCCCCACTAGGGTGGCCCAAAAAAAAAATAATTACTTAATCTTTTCTATTTGTCGTGGATAGAACGCCCCTAGAGTAAATTTTTTTTATTTTATATTTACAATTCGTCAGTAGCACAAATTAACACAAAATGCACTTTTTCGGAATTTAGGGGCAATTTCGGGGCCTTGTTGTCACGGGTTAGAAACTTCTGATCAGGCTAATATTTTGAGGTCTTATTTTGAGACTCGAAAAGAAAAAAATATAGACATCAAGGCATTTATTTTTTATAAAATTACAAAACTAGGGCTGGTTTTATGCGAATTTTATAGATATTTGCGTGATTTTAGGGTTTTTAGGGCCCTAAAAGTACCACGACAAATAGAAAAGATTAAGTAAATAATTTTTTTGTACCACCCTAGTGAAAAACTGGCGAGTTGATAAACTTTTATTTTATTATTATTTAGAATGTCATGAAACGACGAAAAAATGTGGAAAAAATAGGTGTCGAAAAAATGTATAAATTTCCGATTTAAAAAAATATTTCACCAAACATTTTCCTCAATTAAGAATGCCATGTCTTCAAAAACGAAAAACTAAATGGGATTTATCTCACAAACTATATAAGCTAGGAATCTGAAACTGGCAGGTTCGCATAACCACCCTGAAGAAAAAATGATCTCGCAATACTTTCTCAGTGATCTTGCAATACTCTTTAGAGTATTGCAAGATCATTGAGAGAGTATTGCGAGACCATTTTTTGTTCAGGACATACAATACAATATAAGTGGGGTTGTGAGGCAAGGTACTGCCTTTCAAATCACTGCGACCAATGAGATCTATTGTGAATCCCCTTTGCAATTTAATCCACATCAAACTTTAGGCTTCCAAAGAAGATTTTCCCATTTTTTTAAGATGATATCTTAACGGGCAGTGTCCGGTTAACAGCCCTGTATAGGTCTTTAGGTCCGTCTTGCTGAGATCGAGTATCTTTCTTGTTCGTTCAGGTTCATATTTAATGAATATTTTGGCCTGTCTTTCTTTCTTCCTTCAGACCAAAAGTCTTATGCTCCATAAGACGTAACGCATAAAGGCCTATCCAGAAGCTTGCATAAGAACATAAAACATAAGAATGCGATGCCGTGATTGACTTACAAGATACATGGCGGCACATCAAGCCAATCACGGCATCGCATTGTTATGTTTTATGTTCTTATGCGAGCCTGTCAATAGGCACTAAGACATACAACTATGCAGTGATTGATTTGATGTGCCATCATAATATGATGGCATATCATGACATATTATGTCTTGCGCGCAGTTCTTGAATAGCGAATAATTCGTACATTTTTGTCTAGCATCCATAATAACCGAGTCTTTTATAATGACGTAAGTAAACTTGCAGCTGCAGCTTGGGTTATTATGGTATAACTTCCCTTCTTTGTGGTAGTCGGTATGATCGGAACTATATCAGATTGGAAAGGGTAATGACATGAATCTACAATTATTTTTTGATATAATTATAATTATATTTTGGGGTGATTTTTATGTGTTCGGCGTCTGAGGGTGAAACATTATGTTTTAAACATCCACTCCCTCTCTCACCTTTTAACGAGCCTTTTGCTATGTATGACGTTCGATTCGAGATTCCCCCTGCCCCCCCCCCCTGGTATAGTTACAACGGTACCAACATGTATACATAATTATTGTTATTAACCAGAGAGTACTCGCACCGCGGTCGTTTTGCCCCTAGAGTCAAATTGTACGTATTGTTAGTAATAAGACGATTGTTTATGTGTGTATATTGTTGTAATAAATTAACAGAACAAGAGAAATCATTATATGATGTTGGTGCCAATTTCATATCAAACAATGTAACAACAAAAATAATTGTTAGTATTTAATTTAGGGAATGGTGAAATTGACACCAACTTATTTTTTTTTTTTTTACTTTTTAGAGACATAGAAATTGGTTAATTTTTTTTGCGAAAAGTTTTTATTATTCATTACCTTTTTTTGTGGAAGAAAAAAGTTGTATTTTTAGGCTAAAAAAAATATTCTTCACTACGGCCCTGGTAACACTTCTCAGCTGTGAAGCTGGGCAGAAGTATAATAATTTTAACGCCAGTGACCTCTATCAAAAAGCGCGTAATACTACTCTATCTAGAACCGAGTAATATTATCTAAAAACTTACAGCGCCATCTGTCTACTTTTACTGTAAATATTTACAGTTTTAAATATCTCGACTCTTGCAATTTAAAAGGTTTCTTTAAGAAACCTAAAATCAAAAAAAGTCCAAACCGTGAAGATATGTAAGGCTGCGCATTCCATTATACAGTGCGGTCCAAAAGTCACCCCCCCCCCCCCCCGCCTTTTAACTTTTGAACGAGTTGAGATATCGACTTCAAATTTAGAACTCTTAAATAAGACAACTTAAACTATCTTTTAGCATATATTTGATATTTTCAGCTCTTAAAATGTGGGCAGGGGGCATGGGGGACATTTTTTTAAATGGAAAAGGGGGTCGTGTGATACCTCAGTTTAAAGCTTATAAAATTCTCTATTTACACTAACATTTTTAAATTTTAAAAAAATGTTTTTTAAGGTTTTGATTTTTCAATTTTTTGTGCTAAAAAATTCGATTTTTTAAGTTTTATTTCATAATTTTTTATTTATGTCAACTAAAATTAGTTTAAAAGTATAATTAAAATTTTTTTATGATGAAATTAGACATTTTTAAAAAATTATTTGTTTTTTTTAGAGGAATTTTGACATTAATACCCATTTTCAACCCCATTTTAAACCCAATTTTTTTTTTAATTTAAAAATATGTAGTTAAATGGAGAATTTTATAATTTTTAAAATGATGTATTACACGACCCCCCTTTCCATTTAAAAAAATGTGCCCCATGCCCCCTGCCCACATTTTAAGAGCTGAAAGTATTAAATATATGCTAAAAGATTAAATTGTCTTATTTAAAAGTTCCAAATTTGAAGTCGATATCTCAACTGGTTCAAAAGTTAAGAGGGGGGGGGTGACTTTTGGACCGCTCTGTATACTATTCACAGTAAATGGTATATTACATTTTCAGAAATACCTAAAGAACAAGAAATTTATCAATTAAAAAGATAAAAAAAATCATTAATTTTTTGTTGATCTTTTTGAGAAAAACGAAAAAATTTTGAAAAAAAAAATTTTCAAAAAAAAAAAACTTGAAAAAAATAAATTTTAACATTTTTTTAAATCTTTAAAAAAAAGGATAAATTAAAAAAAACTGCAGCCCGCCAAACAAAAGTAAAACAAAAGACAAACTCTTAACAAAAGTGTAAATTTTTTTTACCTTATCTACAGATTGTACATCAAAGTGGACAAAAAAAGTCTTTGTATGGTAAATCAAACAATATAATGTAAAAGACATATTTATTATAATATCTTATGATAAATAAATGTATAATAAAAGTTTGTTACTACTAAAAAAACTAAGGAACATATTCTAGTTTATATAAATACATAATAAAAGGTTGCCTATCCCATAGGGGGTATTTTTGATATCACTCTAGAAAATCTCACTTCTTATGCTGAAAAATTAACAATTCAGAGTTTTTCAGACATATTGTGTAATATTAAAGCATTTTCCGAGAGGTAGACAACTCAGCATTTTCACGTAATAATTTCTTAAAGATTAAGTGATTCTGTAGAAAATTACGCGACGCTACGTACAGTTTTGCGTAATTGTCTACCCCGATTTTTTTTTTATTATCTTAAAGAATAAAATATTCTGAAAAGTAATCATTTAAAGTACCTAAAAGCCCAGGGACTGAACAACAAAATTGTTGTTTAATAAGGTGAAACAAATATAGGTACTGAATTCGCGACAAGGAATGAGTTCTAAGCACAGATTTCACATACATGTGAAATATGTGGTTCTAAGTCAAAAAAAGATTTCACGTTCAACTTCATAGAAATTTGTTTTGACTTTTTAACTTGAGTTACGCCCTTGTTGGATGGGAGACTCCCATTGGGAGTGTCGATTCTACTAAACTTTAGTAGAAGATTTATATAGAGTGTCTTAAACCAAATTTTATTATCTTAACTATAACATACTAGTATGGTTTGAAGAGTGATGTTTAAATGACGTCATAGTTAGTTGGTAAAGTAAAAGTAAAATCTTTTTCGAGGTTAAAAAGTTGATTAAGTTGTTTATTTTGCAATATTTGAAATTGAGAACCAAAAATGAGGTCTACAAGGAAAAAATAGGCTTCTCCTAACTTTGCAAGAACGTTTTTGCATAAGGCTTATAAATTACTTACTTTTATTTAACTCGTTTATCGTATCTATATTATCTTATCTTATAATGATATCTGACGATTGTTTAAAATAATATCAATAGAATTCATTCTTGCCGAGATTCTTGCTAAAGTGGCAAAACAATCTTGTACATAAGTCCGGCTTCCACCGAAACACTAACCTCTTCTTCGTTGAAAAAATATGATTCGGAAAGGACAGAAATATAATAGAAAAGGATAAAAATACTTACTATGCGAGCAAACCACCTAGGGGTACATGGTTACTAAGAATAGTAAGTGTGACGTCATTGTTTGTTGTAGTTACTAATAAAACGTGTGTTTCGATCAGCAGTAGAAATGAGAAATGAAGATATTTACCTCAGCAATACAAAGTTTTATGTAGCTTCATAAAACTTTGAAATTATGAATGAATGGGCCAAAATAATCCAGCTCAGACGATAAAGACCTATTTAATACAACCCCCAGCCAATTGCTCCAATTGGCTAGGGGTTAACCAGTTGTATTAAACAGGTCTTCATGGCAGATCTTTTTTGTTAATACGATCTAATAGATCACATTGACGAAAAAGATCTACTATAAAACCAATCAACTCCAAGGGCCAGTTTGGACAAACACTACTGAACTGTTCAATGGAAGGGACTATTTAATATTTCGAATTTTTTCTTGTATAGTTATAGTGGAGGCAACGGTACTGTCAATGCAGATGCAACCATACACAAAGAAAAAATTTAAAAAATGGAGTTTGATTTGCACAAATTTAGAAATGAAATTTTAGTTGTCAAAGATCAGTTGGCCCATTCAGAGGAACAAAATAACGTAATGCAGGCCAATTTAATGGAAAAAGACAACGAAAAATTCGGACATAATATTGAAAAAATCGAACAGAAAGAAAATCGAACGGAAATATGAAGAGATGAACTGAAGAGAAACTGATAAAAAATATGAAATTTATGATATTTTTGATTAAGAAGATTTAGAGGGGGGAGAAGGTCGAAAATCACTTTTTTAGTCTAAATTTATAACTAATATCCTCTTGACAAAAAGTTGATAACTAAAAAAAAAACGTGCCAACAACTTTTTTGAATTTCAAGATCCACTTCTGCCAAAATTACAATTTTTATTGCTACTAAAAGTTAGGTGGGGGGGCTTCCCCCCATAGCTACGGCCTTGTTTTTGAGTAACTGAGATGTAGCCTGAAAATAACATATAAAAATATATATAACAGTGGAAAACTCGGCACCGTACAAATAAAAAAAAAAACAATTTCTCCCTAAAGTACTATCTCAAATCTATAAACTAAAAAGTGCAAGTATTCATCGTATTTTATTCTTTAAGATAATAATATTAATTATTATAAACTATATAAATAATATGTATATACCTAAAATAAGTACAAAAATAAAGTAAGTCTTCAAAAATAAATACTGCATGCAGTACAAAAAAACCAGTCTTCATCCAAACAAACAAAAACACACACTAAATCAACTTTTAAAACTAATTTTTCTTTCTTTTCTGAAAAATACAAATACAAAATTTATAATAATATAAAACACGGTGGGCTGGAACGAACCTTTAGTTTAACTTCTTGCCAACTTTGATTTTTTTTCGCATTAACTTTTTGTTAATGATAAATCAATTTAAATCCAAAAATAAAAAAATGATTTGTTTTTGTGCAAAGTAAATTAATTATTTTATTCAATACATACAGATAATAAGACAATTACCAGCTTTATTTTAAATAGATAAACTCAATAATAACCCCCGCGTGGCTTTTACTTTATTGAGTGGATAATTATTTATTTTACCCACTCAACTGTCACTTGTCAAATTATTTTCTTGTAAATGTCATTAAATTTTTTAATAAAAATATGAATTTCTAAGCTATTTATTGGATAAAACCTTGTATGGCACTCATGGGTAAACCGATATTGCCCTCTTTACCCACTAGTACCATAAATAACTATTATCAGGGGCACACTAACTGTTTAGACAGATATATTAAGCGGCACCAAGTTACTACACCAAGTTACAAAAGTCAAAAATTTAATATTATTATTATTATTGCGTTAAATTTATACATTTATTGGTTCTATAGTACAGTAGAAATTGCATTTCAATAATTCAAACCATTCCTAAGTTATGAAGTAAGAAATATTGTAAAGGTGACCCTTTAAAATGGACCAAGCTCCCTTAGGAAGCAATTTGGCACACAAGTTTATAGAAGCTTTTTTTCTCATTTTATCATGTAAAATATGTTTTTTTCTACAAACTTCAGTAAAAGTAGAATTTTTAAAGCATGCTGTCAGTGTCTCAAATATTATTTTAAGGCACTTCTCACAAAATAAATTAATAAACTTTTAGCACTTATATCATAATAAATAATTTAAGTTTACATTTTTCTCATTTAGTTTTTTGTTTTGCATTTTTGCACAAATTTGCATTATGCACAAATATAAACCAAGCGATTTTTTTAATTTTGGTTTTAAAATCAAAGAAAAAGTTAAAAAAAAATCGGAGTTGGCAAAAAGTTTGTTTCAGCCCACCGTAAAGTGTAATACAACAAATTAAAACAAAAAAATAAGGCAGTCTAAGACCGAAACCTACCGTTAAGAGTTTAGAAACACCGAAACTGGCCAAAAACCTAAATTACTTTTATCCAATACATACAGATAATAAGACAATTACCAGCTTTATTTTAAATAGATAATCTCAATAATGACCCCCGCGTGGCTTTTACTTTATTGAGTGGATAATTATTTATTTTACCCACTCAACTGTCACTTGTCAAACTATTTTCTTTTAAATGTCATTAAAATTTTTAATAAAAATATGAATTTCTATGCTATTTATTGGATAAAACCTTGTATCATGGGTAAACGATATTGCCCTCTCGAAAATTAACCTGCGAGGCGTCAGCTTTACCCACTAGTACTATAATAGTTATTTATGGTACTAGTAGGTAAAGTAAGATATTGCCCATGAGAAAATTAAACTGCTAGGCGTCAACCAAGCAGGTTAATTTTCGAAAGGGCAATATCGGTTTACCCATGAGTGCCACACAAGGTTTTATACAATAAATAGCTTAGGAATTCATATTTTTATTAAAAATTTTAATGACATTTACAAGAAAATAATTTGACAAGTGACAGTTGAGTGGGTAAAATAAATAATTATCCACTCGATAAAGTAAAAGCCACGCGGGGGTTATTATTGAGTTTATCTATTTAAAATAAAGCTGGCAATTGTCTTATTATCTGTATGTATTGGATAAATAACTATTTACTCGACTTTTTATTTCTTTAAAACACAAATAACTAAGTTATCTTTGGGATAACATGTCATTAGGACAAAAGGTTTGTGGCATAAAATGTATATTGGTCGAAATTATACTGGGATAATGCCGGGGATTACATGCCATTGGGACAAAATAGGTCTGGGATGAATATGACGTGGGATGAAGTGTCTGGGACGAACTGACATGGGAAGAAGCGTTTGGGACGAAATGTCGGATGAAATTGGGGTCAAATTAGCTGGTACAAAAAACCTATTATTTTAAAAAACTTTTTACCGTGATTTTTTCTCCTGGGGGTTGCCAAAATAACTTTGTTAGTAAAAAAAACTGTGCTTTGGCTAACTTATTCACGCAATAAAGATAACACAAAATAAAAACACACGCAAACAGCAAAATATAAAATTTCTAATATTTTAGTGATAATTACTTACCTTTTCTTTGTTTTTGTGATCTCCGTTTACATGTGACTTGGATCTTTCTTGCTCCAAAAGCTCATACAGTCTTGCCACCTCATCTGTGAGTTCTTTTTTGACGTTGGTCAAACTTTCCAACTCCACTAAAACCGCAGCTTTATCCTTCACTAAAAAAACAACAAGTTTTTTTTGCAATTCTTAAAGAATCAAGTTTTCACGAGCTTTCATAATTTCGGAAAAATAGTTTTCAGCCTTTTTAAGTCCCTTGCCCCACCTTGATTTTTACCAAAAACAATCCCAGCCTAGAATTTTTGATCGCTTTCGATAAAGATTCTATTTTTAAAAATAGTCACAGGTCAAGAAAAAATTCTTGAGAAGTAAATTTTTTGATATTTTATACTCTATTTCAAGGAGCCTTGAAAAAATAAATTAAAAGTTTTTATGACGCCAATAGAAAGCTTGATGATTTTTCTTTAAAAAAATACCAAATAAAGTTGATACCTCAAATAGTTTATTAGTTATTTTAATTTGAAGGCGACAACGTTTTTCGCAAAATTTCCATGTTTTCACGGACAAAAACTAGCGTAACTTCGACCCTATAAATAGTTGTTTACAATACAAGGGCGAAAAGTTAATTTTTTGATTGAGTGGGTTTTTAGAAGCCGATGGCCTCCGGTCCGAGGGTAATAAACCTACGAAATCAAAATTTAACTTTTTGCCTGTGTATTATAGAATATTTTTTGTTCGACTGTTAATAATTATAATAAATTATTAAAATATATTTAATTTTAAATTGCAAAACATATTTCGTTTTTCTGTCTTATAACCTATCTAGTTATCCATGACAAATTGCTATTTAATCAAATCGCTAAAAAAACAATTGAATCGTTTCTTTTGCGGTTCCATTTTCAAATTTGCTTAGTGTTTTGATTAATTTGTGTTAAAATGTGTTTGTTATGAAAATATTGATACTTCTGAAACCGTTTTATAAATATTATAAATATTGAAATCGATTTTACAATTGAAATTTTGTGTTTGTGATTTATTTTAGTGGATGAATCCAGATTAACCGGTTAATATTACAGTAAAGGCAAAGCATTTAATTTTAAAAAAGCTTAAAATTACAAGTTTTAGGTAGTGGACCAAAAAAGTTTTTTGGCCCTAGGGCCACAAGTTCAAAAAAAAAGCGTGACATACTTTATGGACGTCTCCTTTAAAATATTTTGTTAAAAATCCCCCATATACATAAAATTGCGAATTTAACACACGAAATTAAAAAAAAAATATTATAAAAAGACAGAAAAGGACAGATAAATTCAGAAAAAGTGATAAAAAGACGGGCATTTCCAAAAAAAGTCGGACTTTTCCAAAAAAAGTGTTGTTTTCTACAGCCGTACGAAACGCTTAAAACGGTACATGATTTATCTTACTTTCTCCTTGACTCAGCAAACTGCAAAGGGTGGAATTTCGCTTTTTAACTAATGCAATCTCATTTCTGGCTTCTTCTAGCTGCTTTTGCAAAGCAGCATTTTTGGCTTTCTCCTTTTCAAGTTTATCCTAAAAAAAAATACAGCTGCCAACCAAATAATACTTATATAGGCACTTTACACAAAAGTAAAATGAACAATATTTTTAATTTTTGGTATTGATCACAAACAAAAAGTTTATGAAAAAAAAAAGGGTTGGCAATAAGTTTGTTCCTAACCTATGAAAATACACTTACTTGATATTGAGCCAAAGTAATCATTTCATCAATATGCTTTCCCCTTTCTTTTAGTTTGGTCTTGACAGTTTCTTTGTTTATTTCTTTTTTAACGGATTGGGAAACTTTATCAAAGAAATTTTCATCTAGCATTTTTTCATCTACATGATCTGAAAATCAGTAAAAGTTGTTTTTAAAAATTTTTAAGGAGTAAAAAATAATTATAGGCCCCATGACCAGGGATAAAAAATAGATATTTCCAAATTTGAAGTCTTTATCCCCAAGTGTTCTTGAGTTAGCATGGTCAAGAAATGTAAAGGAATACAAAATTTATTTATTTTTTACTTATGTAGGTTTTCACAGGGGAAAAAAGTCTTAGAAATATGTATTATGCTTATAAATACATATGTATGTATGTCATACCACTTTCCGAAGTTTTATTTTCATCTAAAAACTGGTCCAAACTCATAGTAACAGGCTTTTTCTTCTTATTTGATTCGCAATTCGATATTCGTAAAACAGCAGAATTCTTTTTCTGTTTTTCAAAATCCAATTTTGATTGAATAATGGCACATTGCAAGTCTTGTTCATAACTCTCATCTACGATGGCATCATCTTTTTTCTTCCATTCTTCCCATTGTTTTGTGTCAGTTTTGGTTTTATTCTTCTTTTTTGATTGACTATTTGAAGGTGCATGCTATAAAAATAAAAAATTGTGAATTAATGCATTAATAAGCCCTTTGTATTAATTTTTAAGCGATTTTATATTTACTAACTACTAACTAGGTCGTAGCAAAAATCATTTATAATTCTGATAATGTAGATAATCATCCAAAAATTGTATTGATAGAAAGGGGTCAGTTAAAGCCCTCCTGCATTGAAATGGCTTAAGCTATGTTAATACTTGACCTTCTAATAGCTGCATAGTTAAATTGGAGTGAATTATTTCTGTGCATTACATATCCCTGGGGATATGTAATATATTAATCAAGCATGTTGCATATGCCCTGCCACCTAGGAGTGAATGATAGTAATGTTACGATACATACTCTTGGGGACAACTGACAACGTTTTATTGAGGAGAAAAACAATAAAATAAAAGTTATTATACCATACCTGATTTGATACAGTGGATTTTTTATTATTACTAGATGTGCCATCACTATTGTTCCCTTTTTTGGTACTTTTAACCTCATTTTTCTTTTTTGGTCGGTTTGTCACTGTTTTAAAATCTTCATCTTCAATTTTTAAACAGGAAAATCTTGAAGGAACTGCTATATCCATAATTATTGTTTAAAATATGAACGTATCTATCACTTTTTAACAATTTTTCTTTTATGACAAGAACAATGTCGGCGATTTTTTGACAAGAAGCTGCGCAGCACAGGTAACAACCAACCTAAAAACAAAATCCCTAGCAATGATGCGCAAGCTGATTGGTTAGATGATAGATTTATCAGTACTTCATGTTGGCAACAGTCGTAAAAAAGTAAACAATTGTGACAGTTGACAATTGCGTACTACGCCTTGTTTCGAGTTGTTTTGTGTTTTTTCCGTGAAAATTGCAAAGCCGGTTTGTTAATTCTTTGGAAGTAAATATTCAATTATTTTACCTAGGTATATTGATTAATCGAAGGTGAGGAAAGATTTTAAACTTGTATTTTATTATTTTTTTTAGAAGAACCGGTAAAACGTAATTTGTGATGACCGGTCAAAGATAATTACCGGTGATAAGGTATTTTTTTTACTGATATCCATGAAACGTTTTTACCCGATGTGTAATCAGTTTTAATTACATTAAAAATAGAAATTTAATAGGTCAATATAATTATATTAGTTTTGTAAATATAAAACGCAATTTTATAGTTGTTTTATTTTTATCACAAGTTGTGATTCACAACTAGCTCTTAAGCCCGTTCTTTACACGGAAGTTCTCTCTCTCTCTCTCTCTCAAAACAAAATGGCTTTTTTCTTAGAAATTTTAGCCAGCACAATATAAATCTGTATTTATATTATTCTTGAAAACCGAATCACTTGCGTGGTCTGGATGTTTCCATACCCGGTTTTCTTGACCATTCCATAAAAATCGATATTTTTCTTTCCTTCACATAAATTGCCTACATATGGTCAGGCACTCCACAAATGCACGCACACTCTTTGACATATACAAAATATGTTATGTAACATAACCACACATTTAGTTACTTATTTTTATCTTTTTTTTTTTTTTTCCTGTTTTTTTTTTTAATTTTTTGGTGGGGATCGAAGGAATTTTAGGGAAGGATGATTATTGGAAAAAAGGATTATAAGTTGATATTATTGTAATTTAGAAACTTGTTTAAAACTTTAATCAGTTCTGTATTTAAATTTGCTAGCACTGTTGCCATATTCAGAGGTTTTTCTATACCCAATTGATGAAGAATGTTGTACATTTCAAAATTCGGAGACATATTTATCGGACACTCTAGGAAGATGTGGTCCAGATCTTCCTCCATACCACATTCACAATAAGGATTTGGTATCCTATTGATCCTGTGTAGATGTTTCTTAGTTAGGCAGTGACCCGTTCTCATCCTGATAATAGTTGTAATGTGTCTTCTGTCGATATAATTGGTTTTTGTAAACCATGGTTTTACTGGTAGGATCGGTTGTATACCTTTGTACCATTTTCCTTTAAGTTCGGTAGATTCTTCCCATTCTTTCTTCCATTTTTCTGTGATATTCTTCTTTACAACTGGTTCGAATTCGGTTGTATTTAACTTTATAGGGTAAGGTACTTTTAGATTACATCCAACTTTGGCTAATCCATCAGCAGTTTCATTTCCTTTTATTTTTTCGTGTCCTGGAATCCAGGCAATTTTTATATTTATTCCTTCTTCTTTGGCCACTAGGATTAGTCTTCTTGTATTTAGGCAGATATAATCATCCCTCGCACTTATTTTATTTTTAGTTAGTTTATCTATTGCACTTTTTGAATCTGTCAAAATGATGTTTTTTTTATTTTTCCTTTTAATAGCCTCATACGCTCCCCTGTTTATCGCTGACAGTTCTGCTGTACAAATCTGTGTATTATTTGGCAATCTAGAACTGTAGGAAAACTCCAAGTCTTGACTGTATACCCCAAAACCAGATTTCTCCCCACTTTTAGATCCATCTGTATATATAAATGAGTAATTTTTAAATTTTTCCCTTTCTTCCATGAAAATATTCTTATTATTAGTAAGTCCCTTTTTTAAATTTAAATGTACTACCTCAATTTTTTTGACCTGGTGTTCTAGCTCGATTTCATAGCATGGCAATAAGTCATTACGATAAACAAGGTGCATATAAGGTCTCATTAATTTTAGGCCTTCCACTAAATAATTAAACCTATTATGTGCCATGCAGAAGGTTTCCAGAGACTCTAGTAGTTCCAGAATTGGATGGTTATTGTATCCCACTAATTTAATGATAAATTTTGCCCCTAACCATATTCTCCTATTATTTAAATCCATTTCTCCACATTCTGCCAAAAGGGCATTTGTCGGAGTGGATTTCATACATCCCATTATTATTCTTAAAGCTTGAAATTGTACTGTATCTAATTTTTTTTTAATTTTTTTTGATGCCTTTCCCATTAATATGCCCCCAAAATCCAAATGAGACTTTACCAAACCATTGTATGCCAAATACAAAGACTGGGGGTCTGCTCCCCACCAAACCCTGCTAATAGCTTTTAATACATTAATGCCATTTAATGCTTTATTTTTAATGTTTTCTGCATGTTGATTCCAAATTAAATTTTCTTGTAGTGTTACCCCTAAATATTTCACTTTTTGTTTATATGGTACTGACATATTATTAATAACAACATTTGGTATTTTAGTATTAGATGACCCTTTTCTAAACCAAACTGCCTCACATTTATCCGCAGATAATGTCATACTATTTTTACTAAGCCATTCTGACACTTTCTGCAATACTGAGTTTAGTAATTTTACCATTAAGTTTACATTTTTGTGACTAATAAAAATGACAATATCATCCGCATAAGACAAAATCTTAATATTATCAGGAAACATTGTTAATAGGGTGTATAAGTATATGTTGAACAAAAGAGGACTTAATGGCGAACCTTGATTTAAACCAAAATTTACTTTCCCTGGACCATGACTATTTCCAAATTTATCTTTTACATATATTGTTCGGTTAATCAGAATGTTATATATTAGATTACAATAATGAATAGGGACATCTAGTTCTATAAGATTTTCGTATAGGATAGAGGGGTCCACATTTTCATATGCTGACTTAATGTCCAAAAATACCGCAATTGTGGTTTGATCATGAAAATGTGCAAGTTCCACTTGGGTTATTAGGTGTGCTACATTTTCCATGATCCCCATCCCTTTCCTAAATCCTGTTTGATTGAAATTCATAATTTTCCTATTTTCTATATTCCATTCAATTCTATTTTTGATTATTGATTCCAAAATTTTTAATAAACATGGAGCCAGTACAATGGGTCGGTAATGGTCCTCATTGTTTGGGGATTTTTGAGGCTTTAAAAAGGCTACGATTTCATTTATCTCCCATTCTTTAGGTATATTTTGTTTATATATGCATTCATTATAAAAATTAAGCAGAATTTTCAAGGCATTGTCAGGCAAATTACTTAACATAGAATAAGAGATTCCATCCCTACCTGTAGCTCTATCCTTTTTACCTTTTAAAATCATTTTAAGTTCATCCATACTAATTAAGGGGGGAACCTCCTCTTCCATCCCCACCCGGAGGGTAAAATTCGGATTTAAGCTACATCTTGTTAACTTGTGAAGGATTCTTTCTGCTATCGCTGATTCGGGTAATTTATTTTTTATATTATTTTTGTTATTAGAAAATTTTTTAATTGTGTTCCAAACTTTTGTTATTTCAGTATTTCTGTTAATAGTAGCACAAAAATCCCTAAACTTGCTTTTTTTTTTTGAGTTCAAAAATTTTTTTGCTTCCGCTATACTTTTTTTTGCTGATATATAGTTTTCCATGGAGGTTTCATTTTTGAAGTTATTAACCGCTTCTTTCCGATTCTTTATTATTTTTGTACATGATTCATCCCACCATGGAACACTAGGTTTTTTATTTTGTACCTTATACCTAGGTATAAAAGTCTCTCCCGCATTTTCCATTATATTCATGAATTTCTCAAATTTTACTTCTTTTTCTACTATGATATCAGAAAATATTTTATCACTATATTTGCTCCAATCAGCTTTTTTGAAATTTCTTTTGGATTTTTTTTCATGATATTCATTATTAATGGAAAAATTGGTCAAGAAATCTACACACGTGGGGTAATGGTCACTTGAACCTGGGTCATAAATTATTCCCCAATCAGTGGCAGCAGCTAGATCACTTGATACAATTGATAGGTCTATGGGACTTTTATTTTCCCCTGGTCTGTTTATTCTTGTTGAAGACCCATCATTTAAGATTACAAGATCAAAGTTCATTAAATTATTTAAGAGATTTCTCCCACTAGTATTTGCTTTTTCACTCCCCCATGAGGGGTGGTGTGCGTTGAGATCGCCCATCAAAACTATTCTGCCCTTCAATCCCTCGAAAATCCTACTTAGATCTGGTAAAGCAGGGGATGAAGTACAATAAACATTTATAAAATTAATATCACCTATTTTAATACCCATAATTTCAAAATTGGTTTGATTTGTAATTTTTGGCAATTTTACTTCACTATAACTTATACTATTTTTAATTAAAATTCCTATTCCCCCATACCCATCAGGCCTGTCTTTTCGAATAAACGTAAAGCCCTTAACATATGCATTATACCCTGGCTTTAAAAAGGTTTCATTTAACATGATAATGTTAGGGTTACAATGTCCAATGAGATCGATGAGATTTATTCTATTAGCGAAAAAACTGCGGATGTTCCACTGTAATACTTTGATGTTGTTTATGTTGAACTTGAATTAAGATCAAAGAATTCATCTTTCTCACTTGACATTGTTTTATTTAACATTTCGTTAGCGATACTAAAGAAAGCTTCATTTGAAGCACCTTGAGAGTCCTTGTTGAACTCATCAAACATCGAGTCCAGGGTCCCAACGTCCTCCGGAGTGTCTCCCAGACCACTCGGCAACCCCAGACCCGGTGGTATCAGAGGTCCAGGCCTCTCAGGTACCCTAGAATTAGGGAACAGTAATTGTTTATTATGTTCTTCTATATTATAACCCATATTTTTATGTTTTGATTTTTTAGGTGGTGAAGATGCCACTTCAATGAAACTTCTCTTAGTAGTTGTTTTTTCGAATTCAACTGACCTTTGATTTATTGATATGCCTTCATGTTCTGTATTTTGTCTTGTCTTCAGGGCTGGGAAATCCTGAGACAAAACAGTGAAATTTTTTGTTTTATATGTTTTAGGGCATTCTTCGTTTGCTTCGAAGTACGACAAATTGTTGAAAGCCATCTTTTGTTTGATTACTTTTTGCCTTTTGAATTCAGGACATGATTTGTTAGTGGCCTTATGTTCTACTGATTTGCAATGATAGCACTTTAACCCTCTGCAGTCTTCCCCCCCCTGATGTTCAGCCCCCCCACAAGTGTGACATCTACTTTTTTTGCTTCTACATTGCTTTTTAGTATGTCCGTACAACAAGCACTTATAACATAATGTTACTGGGGCCACATATGGTGTGACCCCCAAAGGCAAGCCATATATGACGACATCCCTTGGAAGGATCACACCACCAAATGTAACCACCACAGTTGCCGTAGGAACATACTCCGTTTTTGTCATTGTTTTGCCTTCCTCCCCTGCTTCTACAACGGTTTCCCTTCGGTTAAGCCTCATTATGTTTAAAATTTCCACCTCATTTTCTATATTTTGCCCTAGCTTATAAAAACTTATCTTACTTTTCATGTTATCTTTGATTTCTTGTATATCCATTTCTGGATCCACATTTTTTATTACGCCCCTGCATGACACATAATTGCTTGTGATGTATATTTTATAATTTTTTTCTTTTAGTTCTTTATTATCAATAAAATTGTTTGCTGACTTATAATTTATAAACTCTACATTCACCTTATTTAGCCCTTTTGTTTTAAACTTTTTAATATCTTTTAATTTTAGCTGAAAAAGTTGTTTGGCAATTGCCAAATGATTATATCTCCCTAAATTTTTTTCTGAGGCCTCCAGGGTGACCCAGAAAGGCCCCTCGTCATTAATGCTGTATTTGTTAACCCTTTCAGGGGTTCTGTCATTGTTTTTCTCAGAATTCATCTCCACGTGGGCGTTTAAAAATATGTGTTTTGCACTCACCCTGCTGCTTGATTTTTCTTGATTTAACTAGTTCTTTTTATTTAGGATTAAGGATGGTTGGGATAAATTAGGATGCACCAAAAATTGTTATATTTTTTTTTTTTTAAATCACACAAAAAACATTAACCTGACGTGTTCACGTCGTATCGAACTCCACTCTCTACACGGAAGTTAGGCGCTCGCGCCGCGGGCCTTTATTTTAGGTATCTGAAGGTCTACCTGGATATTCTCCGTGTCTTAAAAAGAACGCAGTGACTAATACCTAAAACATATTATGCTGCTCTGGTATAAGGGATTCCCCTCAGACGGAGTTACGCGAATTGCACCCGAATTGGTATGATCCTCGCCTTTTAGCACACTTGAAACCAAGAGGAGGGGGCTCACCCTCGTCGTCCCCTCCTTGTTACGGTCTCGCTCTAACCCATAGATATATCACAGTTAACCCCTATTCACTTTTAGTATGACTTTGGAAAACACTCTTTTTTCGTGTACAGTAACTATTGATTTACTTATAATGTAAATTTATTTATTTATTTATTTATCTATTTGTAGTTTATAACTATACTGTAGCATGGGGAATGTTCAAGAATTACGTAACGCAAAATTTGGCCATTTTTGACCCCCACCCCCCTGTCCCATTTGTTATGTAACATTTTATTTTTTTACAAAAAGTAAAGAAATTGAAAGAAAATTTTGCTTTTAGGTTTAAACCGGTTATTGCTTCCGTGTTTTAACCAAAAATCGGTAATTTCCGCAACCGGTTATTGACTATGGTTTTCATCTCAATCTTTTTTTTTCTTTAGATGATTTAGTGAACGCCGTGTGCAATAAAATTTGCAACGCATCCGTATCTTAGGCCTAGATCATTGTTAAAAACGTGATCCAATAAACATTTTATAAGTTTATAATTTTTAAAGTGTTTGATTGTTCCCTTATCTACTATTTCTATGTAGAATGCAAAATCTGATATTTTTCATTAGAATTTAAGGTTTGAGTGTTTCGTTATCTCCACGGGTCGGATCGAAGTAACTATAATTAATTTTTATTTTACAAAAATAAAATAAAGAAAAAAAAAATTACGTTCTTTTTTTTTAAGTTTTTATTTATTTTTTTGATTTTTTTTATTTTATTTAGTTTTCAAAAAAAGATCTTTTTTTAAAAAAATTATTTATTAAATCGATATTTCCATTTTAAGTAAACAAATTGTACAAAAAAGTCGACTAAAAGTGAATAACGGCGAACCGTGATATATCAATATATCACGAAATATATTATCGATATTAACAGAAAATTAATTTACATTTAATTAAATAAAATTAATTGACAGTAATTTTATTTAATTCTAGTAAGCTATGGCGGACAAACTAGACCTGTTGATCTTTGGAGCGACCGGATTCACAGGAAAATATTGTATTCCCCCAATTTACAAATTGTCAAAGGCAAATGGCAGAAATTTGTCATGGGGTGTCTCTGGAAGATCTGAGGAGAAAGTCAAGAAAGTTCTGGAAGAAATGGGAAAAATTGTTGGTAAGTTTAAACTTATTTTTGAGCAGTAACTTTTAATTTGATTGGTTTTAAATTATCTACTTGCGGGTAACACTATTAACACCATTAAATGGTGTATATTTGATATGTTTAGGGGGCACAATTCCTACAGGGGGCAAGGGGGATTTTAATGGAAAGGAAGTTTTGTGATACATAATGTTAAAGCTTATTAATTTTTTTACCATATAATTTTTAATTTTAATTTTCAATTTATTTTGCTAAAAAATGCGATTTTCTTTGATTTACTTTTGAAATTTTCATTCATATCATAAAATTAATATTTAAACAATTTTTTAAATTTTTTTAAAGAAATTTTGACGAAATTTTTTATTTATTTTGACGAAAATTTCAATTTTTAACAAAAAATACAAAATATATGAATCTTACCATTTAAAAAACGTTCCTCGTGGCTTCCCCGCCTCCATTGTGCCCCTAAACATATTAAATATATACCATTTTGTGCTCCCATTAGGCTCTTATAACTTTTGTTTAAAACTTTTTTGATATCTCTAGCAGTTATCAAAATATTAAGGATTTTCATGATAAATAAACCACCCTGTGCAGTGTAAAAGCAATGCAAAATAGGATCCGAAAATTTAAGGGGTGATTCTACATCATAAATATCACAAAAAGTTCCTATAAACATGTCTAAAAATGCGTCGTAAGGGAGCTAAGCCCCTTTGAAAATAGCTAAAAAATTCGGTTTGTATTTAATAACTCGGGAACCCTTTGAGATATAGCAACAACTTTGTATGTTATTTTTATGTACTTATTTTAATCAGGGGTGTGCGAAACGAGGATGCCTTATCAGTCTTTTGTCTCAAACTTCTTTCTATGTAACTTTTTTGTAATTTTATTTTTGGAATATAATTCCTCAGGTTAAAATACATAAAAAAGGTACTCTTGTTGCAATACTGTAGAATTAACTGTTTTGGAGAAAAAATCATTTGAAGGTGATTCCAATCGAAGTTACAGATGTTTGAAAAACAGGCTAATTAACCTCTTTTTTTGCGGTCACTCTTTCACGGTTCGAGGACAATAGTTATTTATGGTACTACTGGGTAAAGTAAGATATTGCCCATGAGAAAATTAACCGGCGAGGCGTCAGCCAAGCAGGTTAATTTTCGAGAGGGCAATATCGGTTTACCCATGAGTGCCATACAAGGTTTTATCCAATAAATAGCTTAGGAATTCATATTTTTATTAATAATTTTAATGACATTTACAAGAAAATAATTTGACAAGTGACAGTTGAGTGGGTAAAATAAATAATTATCCACTCAATAAAGTAAAAGCCACGCGGGGGTTATTATTGAGTTTATCTATTTAAAATAAAGCTGGTAATTGGATAAAAAATTAAATACACCGTGTTCACTTTGTTTTATTAATTACAGAGGCAGATTTATCAAAAATCCCCATCGTGGTAGCCGATATTAAAAACTACGACTCTCTGAAAGAGATGGCCTCCAAGGCCAAAGTCGTCATCAACTGCTGCGGCCCGTACCGATTCCTCGGCGAAGACGTCGTCAAGGCCTGCATCGAAGTTGGCACCAATCATATTGATGTCAGTGGGGAACCCCAATATATGGAGGAAATGCAGCTGAAATATCACCAGGCTGCTGCTGAAAAAGGAGTTTATGCCATTAGGTTAGTTGCGCGGTTTGGATAAAGTCGCATTGCAAAAAAAAACAACCCGTGAAAACTAACATTTTTATTTTCAAAATTTATTAAAAAAAGATTTTTGAAAAAAAAAATAAAAAAAAATTTTTTCGTTTTTTTTTTCAAATATTTTATTTTAGTCTGCAACTGTCATTTTTATAATTTATTTTTATTTTGAAACATGACATTTTTTTTACAAAATATTAACATTTTGTGAATTTTTTTCTTCGAATTTTTTTTTTCAGATTTTTAACTCGTTTTTTTTTAGTGCTTGTGGTTTGGACAGTATTCCAACCGATATGGGAATAGTTTTTGTCCAGGATAAGTTTGCAGGAACCCTCAACTCCATAGACACATACCTAAAAGCCTGGGAAGAAGGTGAAAAACTTCCCGGACCATTGGCAAACTATGGCACCTGGGAATCGGCTGTATATGGGTTGGCCCACTCAAGTGAATTAAGGCAGATTAGGTCCAAATTGTACCCAAAGAGGACGCCTAAATTTGAGCCTGTTGTGTCCACAAAGTACGTAATCAAAATATTGTTTGTTGAAAATTATAATAAAATTTTTAAATATTAACACAAAACTTGTGTTAAATTTAAACAAATTTTTGTGTTAATTTTCGAAAGTCACCTTTTTTATATTTTTTTATCTATGAATATTTTTATTTGCTATAAATTTTTTTATTATTAATGAAAATAAAATTTTCGTACGACCTAGTGTACACAAAATAAAGAAAAATGCATGTTCACTATATATCCTTGTTAGGATATATTTCTATCGCACGAGTACATAGTGCATAATTGAATGAAATGACAACTATGTACACTCATTTATCCAAACGAGTACACATAGCTTTCATTTTGACAAAAGTCGTATGACGTTTATAAAATTTTGAAATGTCAAAATTAAACACAGGTAATTCTTTAAAATATACATTTTTAAAGAGTCTAGACTATAGATCGAGCGAAAAATGTTGTTCGCAACTCCTTTGCGACAAGTCCTTAGTGCACTAGAATGATTTTTTGACTTCGCTTCGCGGCGTCAAAAAAACTTCATTCTCGTGCACTAAGGACTAAAGTCGCTTACTCTTTACAAAAACTACTATTAGTGCCTTATAGACGGCAAACTATTAAAATCTGTAAAAAAATTGCACTGCTCTACTACAGAATTTTCACAATCAATGAGAAAATCTCTAACAAAATGTCATATAGCTGCTATTTCACGCTTTTTTGCGATCATCAGTGAGCATATATTGTTTGCACAAAAGCACTACAACATTAGATGGCGCCACCAATTTGTACGCTCTCGATACAGTTATAGTTATTTTTGATAAGTATTTAAAATTTTCAACAGTCAGCGCGAATGCCACCATACCAATATATGCTCACTGATGATCGCAAAAAAGCAAGAAATAGCAGCTATATGACATTTTGGTAGGGATTCTCTCATTGATTGTGAAAATTCTGTAGTAGAGCAGTGCAATTTCTTTATAGATTTCTATTATTGTTTTATTTTTTAATTTTTAAGTTTATCGGACTTTTTCTTTAAATTTTGAAATTTTGAAAATTGTCTTTAATTTTTGTATAAGAAAAAAATTTAAAGGCCTTGATATTTTATTTTTTTCCTTTTGAGCACAAAAAATTATGTGCCAAATATCAAAATGATCAAAAGATTCTAACCCGTGCCGAAAATCCGCCAAAGTTGCCCCTAACACTAAATTTACGAATTTCTGCCATAAATGTGAGTGAAACGGTAAACAAACATTTTAAAAATGTATCAGATCGGACTGAATTTATTGTTATTTAATGCATTCATAATATTAAAATGATTTAACCAAAACAAAACGAGCTAAGCGCCAAATATTTAGGAGCTCATATTTGGCGCTTAGCTCCTTTTGTTCCATTTTAATATTATGAAGAAATAAAAGGTCCACCCTAATGTACATATTCATTAATATTGTATTATAGAAAACCTACAATATCTATTTTTTTCAGGGCACTACCCCACCAATCTAATGTGGAACCGGGCTGGGCAGTTCCTTTCTTAGGATCTGATCGTGCAGTTGCAAGAAGAAGTCAAAGATTTTTTTATGATGAAGACAAAAAGAGACCTGTTCAAGTTAATACATACTTGGTCATTGATAGCATAATCCACGTAATAATGATGGCATTTTATGGAGCTATTTTTTTGATTTTGAGCAAATTTGAGATGGGAAGAAGCCTATTATTGAAGGTAAGTAAAAAAAAATTTTTTTATCCAATACATACAGATAACAAGACAATTACCAGCTTTATTTTAAATAGATAAACTCAATAATAACCCCTGCGTGGCTTTTACTTTATTGAGTGGATAATTATTTATTTTACCCACTCAACTGTCACTTGTCAAATTATTTTGTAAATGTCATTAAAATTTTTAATAAAAATATGAATTCCTAAGCTATTTATTGGATAAAACCTTGTATGGCACTCATGGGTAAACCGATATTGCCCTCTCGAAAATTAACCTGCTTGGCTAACGCCACGCCGGTTAATTTTCTCATGGGCAATATCTTACTTTACCCACTAGTACCTTTAATAACTATTTTCAGGAAAAGATAGGGGAAGTGGGGGTCAACTGGGCCGCTTTTTTCATATCGAGTTTTTGAAAAACCTGTAAACAATTTTCAAATATTTTCTGCAGCAAAAGGTAGATTAATACTATAATTAGAACATATTAATACTTCAGACAAATATTATTTATATAAAAAAACTTATTAACGATAAACCAGTTGACCCCGCTGGACCAGTTAACCCCATAGGGTAGGGTTTGGACTTTAGAAGGCGGAAATTATGCAGAATAATTAATAAAATACTTAGTATATTAGGTAAAATGTTAGTCTAGATCCTCCTGTTAATAAAAAAGTATTAATTAAAAAATAAAAGTTAAGGTAAATACCCACTTTTCATCGAAAAAAATTAACTTTCTTTACTACAACTTACACGTGGACAACACGGTCCGTCATAATACTTTAAACAATACTACTAACTAAATATCACTAGAATTTGCCATAAGGCGACAAAACTAATAAAAAAGTTGATAAAATCCAGGTGGACCAGTTAACCCTGTAGCCCAGTTAACCCTGACTTCCCCTATATTTTTTTAAATGTTAATTTTTTTATTTTTTAAAAATTATTATTTTTAAGTATTTGGAAAATGCATACCATTTACTGTGAATAATATATAATGGAATGCGTATCATTACATATCTTCACGGCTTGTTTTAGTATCCATCCTTATTCAGTGGCGGCATGTTTGGAACTGAAAACCCATCAAAAGAAAAGGTAGAACAGACCTGTTTCAGTGTGACCCTGAGAGGTCAGGGATGGTCCGAAAAACTGGCAAATGCGGACGACAAATACACCACCCCACCGAATAAGGAGATCGTAGCTAAAGTCAAGGGAAAGAACCCCGGATATGGTGCTACCTGTGTTTGCCTGGTTTTGACTGCTATCATGGTTTTGACCCAAAAGGATAAGATGCCTGGAAAGTAAGTTTTTTTTAGTTTCTCATAAAATACTATTGTGATCTAGCTAAAAAATCCAATTTTTACTTTTGAGCGACCTTGAGAGAGAATTATGTTAAGGCAAAAAAAAAGTTTCCCAGATTTTGATGTATTACCCGTTTTAATGTCTTCTGAAAACATTTTAGGGTTAGGGGCAACTTGGCGCATTTTCAGCACTGGATAGATTCTTTTGATCATTTTGAAATATGGCACATAATTTTGTATGCTCAAAAGGAAAAAAATTAAGATTTCAAGCCCTTTAAATTTTTCACTTATACAAAAATAATTTTTTTACGGTTTATGGGTAATTTTACGAATTTTAGGGGCCCAATTAGGACCCTTAGAAAAAATTGATCACTCATATTTTCAGAATTTTCGAGTTACACCTAAATAAAAATTCTAGATAATAAAAAAATATAAGGTTCACCCTAATGGAGCACGTGCATTTTTTCTTAATGGGGCTTTTTGGCCCCTTGGCTCCTTGTTATTCAAAATTAAAGTCCTCTTGCTCATCCAAGGCAGATATTTTTGTATTTTTAAGCAAGGTATAAAGACGTTATTTTTAGCCTTTATTGTTTTGTTTTTTGTTTATTGAACATAAAATAAAGAAAAATAATTATAATTATTAAAAAATATTTAAATATTTTTATATTTTATTTTTTTGCAGGGGTGGGATTTATTCTCCAGGAGCAGCATTCGCAAAAACTTCTTTAATCAAAGAGTTAAACGAAAATGGCGTAACCTTTGAAGTTCTGTCTGAAAAAGACATTTAAAAGCTTTTAAGCCTTTAAAAATATATTTAAACCTATAGTTTAACCAAGGTTTAATTGAATGATTCGCCTTTATAACTAACGGTGCCTATTTTTCTAAGATTTTTAGAATAGAATGTTTTTTAATTTTTTTATTGGCTTGGTACTTTTTGTCCACTAGGTATTAACTTAGTATATAATACTAAAGTTTATTTTTTTAATATATAGTTATTTTAAACCTTCCCGCTTATAAACAATCTCGAAATTACCATAGCAACGTAAGATACGCATGCGTCGTAAGCGAAATGACTAGGCCCAATTTACACAACCGTAAAACTTTGACGTGCCATTAAGGAGAACAAAACAATGGTTTATTCATCTAAATTATTGGAAAAAAAGCGATTTTATAAGCAAATTTTGTTTCTACAGGAATACAAAAGTGTTTTTAGCAACAGCTTTATCAATTCTCTTTTTTTACATCAAAACATCATAAAAACAAAGTAAGTAAACAAAAATTATAAATTTTGGTTATGTTGACATTCAAAACAAGCCATATGCTTCAGGGTAAATCGGACTTTGTGGAGTATTTAGCGGCAAATTTAAAATAACTATACCTTAAAAAAAATAAACTTTAGTATAAGCTTATATGCTTGTATTTATCGCATTTCTTATTAATATCTTATATTAAAGCGGCCTTTATTTTTAATACTATGGTCTGTTTTTTCAAGCAAGATAGAAAATTAAAAATCGCACAGTAAATATTTTTACAACAGGTTTGAATGGTATATGTTTGTGTATAGAATATAGTTATGTTTTATAAAATAAACTACGCAGTATATTCGCACATCCAATATTCGAATCTGTTTTGAAAATATTCACTGTGTGGTTTTTAATCTACTATCTTGCTTGATGAAAAAGACCATAAGCAAGGTTTACGATATGCAATAAAACGTTAACCAATAAAATCATCGAAATTTAAATTTGACGTTTGACTTCTGACTTTTTGCATAGCATGCATTTTTAATACCACTGGTATATGTCTTATACCCAATTTTGAAAATGAATAGATGTTAATTTAAAACGTGTTTTTTTGGATGTAATGAGTTTTTTGTCAGTTTTTCAGTTTATGTCAATTTAGTTTTTATTACTCAAGTAGTGAAAAAAATATTACGTTAAATTTAGGTAATATATATATAATTATCCAGATAACACAACCTATGTAAACGGTTAATAAAAAATTAAAACGGACCCTTTCATTTTTTTTTAATTGTAACTATTTTATTGTGCAGGCTCTTTGTTAGAAAATCAAATAGGGCCCTTTTAATTTCTTTTTCACTCCCCCTTTGCTGGAAAATTTAAGCGGGCCCTTGACTAGAAAATCATAGCGGGCTCTTCTAATTTTTAACTGTCCCTTTGCTACAAAATAAAATCGGGCTCTTCTGTTCCTTTTTTTATGCGGGCCCTTTTCTATAAAATCAACAATTCCGTTTTAATGTGGGTCCTATGATATGAAATGGTCAACGGGTACTTCAGATAGGACCATTTTATGGTATCTGGGTATGAGGAACATTGTAGTTATTAAAATTGTGCAATTAACCCTCCCGAGACTAAGCTAATGATATTTTTTTGATTTAATTGTGTTTTTTTTTATATTTGCTATGATTAAAAAGAAGAAGAAAAACAATAAATAATTTTTTTTTAGTTTTTGCTCGAGTTATTGTTTCCTTAGAGTTTTAGGAAAGCTGTATTATACTGAATTAAATTTGCATATTTGTTTGCATACATAAAAAGTCTATAAAAAAAGTATTTTGGATTAATATTGACTTAAAGAAAAAATTAAGAAGTAAAGTGGAGGGTAAGGCTTAAATGATTTTCGCAAAAAAATATATATAAAAAATATTTTGGCGTAATATTAATTTTACAGTATGTAAAATATTTTTGGGTTGCAAAGCGATATTAATATAAAATAATTATACAGGGCGATCTATTAGCCCGTTTACAAACTTCGGCAACGAAAAGAAGATTTAATTTTATGAAGAAATGTTCATTTAAACATACTTATGTTCTTCATTCAGAATTTATAGCGTTTTTAAAAATTTTAAGTGGAAGAAACGTAGTAATATTTAATACTGTAGTTCAATTTCATTTATTAGCCTCTTTAAAATGTAATTTAAAACGTAATTTTTATCTAAAGTTTGCAAAATTTTATTTTAACATAATAGTTATACTTTTGTCTCCCTCTGTAGAACCTCTATGTTATCTAAATGTCAATGGCCATGACATTAACAAACAATTTTTGACAGGTGATTGTTTAAAATGATAGTTACTAAATTTTGTTTTGCCAAGGCATTGCTACTACGGTTTTTAACTTCAATTTTTAAAACGCTATAACTTCTTAACGAAGAAGGATAGGACCTATGTTTATATGAACATTTTTTCACGAAATTTAATCTTTTTCGTTGCCAAAGTTTGTAAACGGGCTAATAAATCACCCTGTATAGGTACTAATATAATGAATAGTTATATAATATAATTATTTAATCTTTATATTATCGTGTGAAATTTAAAATGTTTATTAAATTGTTATCACATTTGGATATTGTTTATGACTAATAAAAAATTATATATTATAGATGCGTTTTATTTAAGAAATGTATTTTATTAATTAGTTTTATTCACAACTGTATATGTAATACATACATTACATGTATTAATAAAGTTTGTGAAGTACTTGATTTCTTGTCCCACTATTTTCACGCCAGGACCTGACCTGTAATGAAAAATAGAGACCAGCAAACTAATTATTACTGGTCTGCAATTTAAATCATTAATTTCCGCTAGATGGCGCCACCGATTAAAATATCATTATTAACGCTTAAAGCAAGATGGCTGAACTGCTGCTGTCATGATAAACACGAATATAATCTAAAACATTTCGTTTAAAAAACTTAAATGTACAGTTTTAGTCAATGTTTCTTACTTTTAAGACTGAGTATAATAAATGTTATAAACGGTGCTATCAACAAATGTATAAACTAAGTATTATAGTATTATTTTCTTCAGTTGAATTCAAACATCTAGGTTTTAAAAAAATTAGTACTTTATTTTTAAATAAAAACAGTTGCGATAAAAATATTAAACAGGTCTCCCGGAAAATGGTACTTTTCCTCGACTATAATGTAGGAGTAAACATATTATAATGAAAGGATGCTGAAACCAAGAGCAGGGACGAAATGCCCGCCTTGCCCCCGTCCTTGTTACGGCCCTGCTCTAATCCATACATATATATCTGTATCGATATTAATAGAAAATTAATTTACTTTAATTAACAGAAGTTTCCTTTTATTATAATAAAGATGGCGGACAAACTAGACCTGTTAATCTTTGGAGCAACCGGATTCACGGGCAAATTTTGTATTCCCCCAATTTACAAATTGTCAAAGGCCAATGGTAGAAATTTGTCTTGGGGTGTCTCTGGAAGATCTGAGGAGAAAGTCAAGAAAGTTCTGGAAGAAATGGGAAAAATTGTTGGTAAGTTTAAACTTATTTTTGAACAGTAACTTTTAATTTGATTGGTTTTACATTTGCTCCTTCCTGGTAACATAATAAATAATTACATCGGCACTTAGTGCTACTAAGAGTGCCGATGTATTGAAATCTTCGCCGAAAAGTCATGTTTTTTCATATTTCTTGACGTTTTAGACCTTCCTGAGTCGAAATCAGTATTTTTTTCGTCCGTCTGTCTGTCTGTCTGCAGTCCAAACCATCCACTGTGAATAGTATATAATGGAACGCGTAGCACGAGGGGCTGACCGCGAGGAAATCTTTTGTACAAGCGAAAGGAACTCAGGAGGAACTCTGGAGGAACTCCAAGGAACTCTGGAGGAACTCTGAGGAACCCCGAAGGAAGTCAGAGGAACTCTTTGCAAAAAGGAACTCTTTTGTACAAATTTCAGACGCGCTCAGAAACAATTCTTATTTATTAACCATGCGGATTAACGTTTTTATTTTTAAACTAGATGAGCCGTTACAAACACCTTATCAAAACATCCAAACCGTCAGGGACAAAGCTTTTTTTTTGAGGGTGCCTTATTGGCAGTAGTGCTTGCACAGCGGTAATTTCTGCGGCTTATTTGCCAAAAATTACCCCTTCCAGAGAGGAACTCTTAAGGAACACAGGAGGAACTTCCAAGGAACTCTGGAGGAACTCCGAGAAACTCCGAAGGAACTCTGAGGAACTCTTTGCAAAAAGGAACTCTTTTGTACAAATTTCTGACGCGGTCAGCCCCTCGGCGTAGCATTACATATCTTCACGGTTTGTTTTTAATATATGTTTTTATATATTTTTCCATAAACAACTGTATTATAGTTGTTTACAGAAAAAATATTGATAGATATAAACCAAATCATAAAATGTTTTAAATAATTTCATTTAAAAATATAAATAAATATAAGAACGCATAAATAGTAGCTAAATAACAGTGCTATGGTTTTTGAGAACTGGGTTCACTGGGTACACTGCAGTGTATGCGTGCAGGGTTTTTATTTAAAAAAATTAATAAGCTTTAAAATTAAACGACCCACCTTTTCGGTTAAAATATATTTTCCTCTTGCCCCATGCCTCCATTGTGCCCCCTAAACATATTAAATAAATATGAAGGTAGGGGTCATGGGGAACCTTCTTTTAAATGGGCAGGAGGTTCATGTGATACACCATTCTAAATCTCGTAAAATTCTCTACCTATATTTTTTATTTTTTTATTTTTTCATCATCATTATAATTGGCTTCCCTAAGCTCCTATAATTTTTGTTTAAAACTTTTTTTGATAAATCTAGCAGTTACGGAACGTTCAAGTATTACGTAACGCAAATTGTACCAAAATTCATACACTTCATACCCCGGTTCTCGCGTTATTATAGATTATAGAGATTTCATATTTTGGCTACCCCCCTAATAGGGGGTGTGTTTGCCAATATATGAAATCTCTACAGCCTTAAATAACGCGAGAACCAAGGTATGAAGTGTATTGGTACATTTTACGTTCCTTTATTAAAATATTAGTCATGAAAAATGGACCACCCTTTTATTTACAAATAAAGCAGATCTGTTCGGATTGCGATACACTTTGTTTTATTAATGACAGAGGCGGATTTATCAAAAATCCCCATCGTCGTAGCCGATATTAAAAACTACGACTCTCTGAAAGAGATGGCCTCCAAGGCCAAAGTCGTCATCGACTGCTGCGGGTCGTACCGATTCCTCGGCGAAGACGTCGTCAAGGCCTGCATCGAAGTTGGCGCCAATCATATTGACGTCAGTGGTGAACCCCAATATATGGAGGAAATGCAGCTGAAATATCACCAGGCTGCTGCTGAAAAGAGAGTTTATGCCATTAGGTTAGTTGCAATAATTGATTAAGGAACACTTGCACCAATGCTGAAACTGGGATTAACTCGACTAAACTGAGTTTAAGTTAAAAATGCTGCGTTCTAATTGGCCGACTGTCAATTTAATCCAAGTTTAAACTTAAACCATCGTTGGTGCAAGTGGCCTTTATATAGTTATATTTTTTGTAATTATTCTTAACCTCTGGGGTGTTTTCTCGAAGGACCTTTGTGACGTGAGGCAAAAGGGACTTACTTGTATTGTTCCAGGTGTCTTCTTGTACTTGAGCCCAAGATGATGTTGCCTCGGAGAAATTTATTGGATATATTTTCCATAGCGTGATTCATTACGAATAACTATTGTTATTTTTGTTCTTTGGAATAGTGGAATAGTGGCGAGAGTATCGCGCCCCTGACAAATTTAACGTATTGTACGAACCGTGCTGTTTTACGCTCATTCAAACTACCAAAATATCGCTTGAAGCCAGCTAGTACGTCATGCGCACGAAACCTTATATTTGTCCGCATAAGGGACTTATCAAAATCTACTATATACAGGATGAAAACTAAACAATTATAATTATAAATTGTTGTGATTTTATTTTTTATGGATATATCGCTGTAAACAAGTTTTTACATTTTGGGGCCCCTCTCCCATTCTGGCATGGAAGAAAATTATAATAATCGTTATTGTGTATTTTTTCTCCAGGGAAAATCATGCTATAGTAAAAAAAATTGCTTTTGCTTTTTTATGTTTCTTAACGTGTTATATAAAAAATATGAATGCAGTAAAAAAAATTGTCTGTCGGTGTGTCTGTGTTCGGGAAGTTTGTGACCACGATAACTCAAGAACGTTCCGAGCTAGGCTTTAAACTTGGACCACAGGTTAATTATCCAAAGTTCTAAGCTGGGATTGTTTTTGGTAAAAATCGGGGAGTGGTAAGGGGGTAAAATGGACTAAAAACAATTATTTCAATTTTTTTTATTTCTTTTTACGAAAAAAGATCGGAAAAATGAAACTTTTTTTGAAAACAATTTTTTTTTTGGAAAAATTAATTTTTTTTAGATTTTTTAAAATATTTTTATTTTTTTTTTTTTCGTTTTTAATGAACCTCGGTCTTTAGGGGAAAGTGCTATTTTGTTGACAGCAGTATTTTATTTAATTTTATAATGAAAACTGTACATTTTTTAGCGCTTGTGGTGTGGGAAGTATTCCGACCGATATGGGAATAGTTTTTGTTCAGGATAAATTTGCTGGAACCCTGAACTCTATAGACACATACTTCAAAGCCTGGGAAGAAGGTAAAAAACTTCCCGGACCGTTGGCAAATTATGGCACATGGGAGTCAGCTGTATATTCGATGGCCCACTCCAGTGACCTTAAGCAGGTTATATCCAAATTTTATCCAAAAAAGACACCTAAATTTGAGCCTGTTGTGCCCACGAAGTAAGTATAATCAAAATAACGTTTGAGGAAAATTATAATTACACGATACAATATTTTTTGATTAAAAAAAAGAAATAAATACATAAAATAAGCAGTCTCTGAAATAAGTAAACAATTACATGCATCAAATAAATAAATAAATAAATAAATTTTGAATTAACTATTGTTATATTTTTTTATCTATGAATGTTTTTTGTTTCTATTAAAGTATTGTTTTCTGAAAATTTGATTTTTTTATATATACATATATACACATATTTCTGTGGCTTGATTCTAAAAGGGCCAATGTCTCTTTTTAATTTATTCTTTAATATTTTGAAAACGGTGCTATTGACAAAGTGACATTGGCTCTTTTAGAACCAAGCTACAGATTTATATTTGTATATATATATTTTAGTTTAGAAGGGATGTTTTTTTTTTTCAAAGACAATGTTATAATTCTTATACTGTGCGTCATGGAGCCATGAAGGCAGAGGTTCAGGCGAGATTTTTTTAATTGAAAAGGGAATCGTGCCAAAATGATCGATAAAAAAATTATAATAAATAATATCAATTTTTCTCAGGGCACTACCCCACCAATCTGACGTGGAACCCGGCTGGGCAGTTCCTTTTTTAGGATCTGATAGTGCAGTCGCGAGGAGAACCCAAAGATTTTTTTATGATGAAAAAAAGAGACCTGTTCAAGTTAATACATACTTGGTCATTGATAGCATAATCTACGTGATAGTGATTACAATCTATGGAGTAATTTTTTTTATTTTGGGCAAATTTGAGATGGGAAGAAGCCTATTGTTGAAGGTAAGTGAAGATGGCTAAGTTTCCACTACCTACTTGATGAAGTGCACTGAAGGGTATATAGGGGAAGGGGCCCTAAGATGACGAATTGGGTAAGATGACGAATCATCTATAACAAGCGGACTCCAACAGATGGAGCAACAGTTGCAGTCTGTGCTCGCTACCTTAAAAGTTCCTATTTAGTAATTGAATGTTGATAAAAAATCCGAAAATAAAAATAATAGCTGGTCCTAATTTTATTTATGGGGAAGTAAGTAGGTACCTGAAAATTTTGAAAAAACCTTGCTCTCTGAGTTCGAATAGCAATCTCCGCAATCGCCCTAAAAAAAGTATTTTTTGTCTTTGTATCATAAAAAACTATTTTAGAACCCAGCCCTATTCAGTGGCGGCATATTTGGAACTGAAAACCCCTCAAAAGAAAAGGTCGAACAGACCTGGTTCAGTGTGACACTGAAAGGTCAGGGATGGTCCGAAAAACTGGCAAATGCGGACGACAAATACACCACCCCACCAAACAAGGAGATCATAGCTAAAGTCAAGGGAAAGAACCCCGGATATGGTGCTACCTGTATTTGCCTGGTTTTGACTGCTATTATGGTTTTAACCCAAAAGGATAAGATGCCTGGAAAGTAAGTTTTTTTTAGTTTCTCCTAAAGAGACACTATTGTGATCTAGATAAAATTTTTACTTTCAAACGGATGTATTTACCCGTTTTAATATCTTTACATTCCGGAAAAAAGTTTTGTCGATGTCCGTCGGTCTCTTCGTCCGTCCAGAGGCCTGCGGGCCATACCGTCCCAATTAATTTTCTTTATCAGGTATACGTATGGAGCCTGTGCATTTTTTCGTAGTCGAAGGGTCAACCATGTAAAAAAAGTTGTTTTTTGTTTTTTTGAACATAAAATAAACAAAAATATTAATAATTACTAAAAAATATTTAATTATTTTCATGTTTTATTTTTTTTTGCAGAGGTGGGGTTTATTCTCCAGGAGCAGCATTCGCAAAAACTTCGTTAATCAAAGAGTTAAACAAAAATGGCGTAACCTTTGAGATACTATCTGAAAAAGACATTTAAAAGCTTTTAGGCATTTAACAAAATATTTAAACCTATGGTTTGACCAAGGCTTAATTTATTGATTTGCCTTTAGAACTGATGGTGCCTATTTTTTAAAGATTTTTAGAATATAATGTTTTTTAATTTTCTTTATTGGTTTGGTTGTTTTCCCCGGGCCCGTAGTTTGTGAGGGGGCCCGAATTTTTTCTGTGGGGGCCCGAATTTTTTCTGTGGGGGCCCGGATTTCAATCTAAATCCTGAATCTTTTTTTTTTAGTCTCCGAGGGGCCCGGGTGGGGACGATGTTTTTTTCAGTCATCAAAATATTTCAGGAGGTAAAAAAAAATTGGGGGACCAGGATTTTTCTGCAGGGTTCCGGGTGAGGGTGATGAGCTTTTTTGTTATCAAAATTTTTCAGGAAGGAAAAGAAAATGTTTGGAGGGACCGGATTTTTCTGGGGGTGCCGGGTGGGGATGATGAGTTTTTTTTAGTCATCAACATTTTTGGGAAAAACAAAATAGTCGGGGCGGCGGAGGGAAAACCATTCAGTCGGGGGCACGTAGGTTACTACCAACCGGGCCCCGATTTTCTTTCGACAGCCCTGTAACCAGTAGAATAGTCGAAATTTAAATTTTACGTTAGACTTCTGACTTTTTATTGCATAGCATGAATCTGAATACCACGTTTTTTTTTTGTTGTAATGAGTTTTTTGTTAGTTTTTTACTAGGTTTAGTTTTAGTTCATGTCAATTATTTTTTTATTACTTACCCAGACAGCACAAAGATGACTTAAAGAGATCTTAAAGATGTCGTAGCTCGTCATTCAAGACTTCTTAAGAACGTCGGTTTTCGCCGTATATGCATCTTAAAGCCGTCTTAACGACATCGTATGTTACAAAAGGTAACGTCTTTAAGACATCTTTTTTAAGACGCCTTACTGACGCATACACAGGCGACTTTACAACATAATACCCCCTCCCATTTACGTTGCTAGGTTGATTTTTTTTTTATTTTTTCGTTTTTCGTAAAGACAAAATTAAAAAAAAAATAATTTTTTTGTTTTTCAAAAAAAGACCTTTAAAAAATGGTAATTTTTTTAATAGTTCCTTGTGGTTAATTTATTTGTAGCGATGAGTATCGTAGTTAAGACGTCTTGTACCGATACTTAAAAGACATCTTATAGACATCATAATCAGATATCTTTTAAACATCCCTAAAAAGAAGTCCATAAGATATTCTTTTTATGTCTTTAGGCGTCCAGACATAATTAAGATCTAAAAAAGACGTCTTTAAGATATCATGTGCTGTCTGGGTATAAGTATTTTTTTACTGTAGTAAAAAAATATTAGGTTGAATTTAGGTATTTACGTAATAAAAACCAAATTATAATTTATATTTCTTTTTTTTAATTTTTTTTTTTGAAAAAAACTGATTTTTCTGTAGAACCATGGGGAAAGCATTTGTTTGTTGGCAGTCGTATTTTATCTCTCATCTTGCCCAATCTCCTGTATGGTAGAAAACTACGCTTACAAAATAAAATATAACTGGTTGCATATCCATAAGGCATGAGCAGAGAATTTAATATTTTATTGGAGTTCATGGTCAATCTTACCTGAAACTTTATTTTCAGATACTGAAGTTGATTTCAGTAAATATATAAATGTATATATCATATATTATTTATATATTGTTTATTAAAAGTAGAACTTTTAGAATGTTATTTTCCCAATTTTTGGCAAAAAAACACTACATACACTGAAAGAAATTACATTGAAAAGGTGTAAAAAAATACACTCTATAAATGTGTAAACTTTACACCTTTATATAAATGTACATCAACATTGATGTGACAATACACACGTGAGGTGATTTTAACCGAGCGCTCCCAATGGCGATTTCTCCCGTTAGATTAGACAGGGACAAAAGTTCTACCCAAAAAGGATAGAAGACATACATACACTCCCACTTCCACCCAACCAAACAAATTCTGTATTTGTTCTTTGTTGAACAAATACAATATTTACTTGGCCGGGCGAAAAGTGTAACTATATTATTAATATTAAAGAAATTACTGGCGCCATCTTAATTTTTGTAGAATTATCTTATTCTACAGATTCACATTAGCTATGTTCGTTCGTGCCGCTCAGTGCTACAATTTCCGGCCAACCAAATAAATACTGTATTTGTTGTATGAAAAACAAATACAGTATTTATTTGGTTGGCTGGAAAGTGTAGCACAAATGAGATAGAGATAGGGTAGACGTCTTTTGTTTCATAATTCTAGTTGTAGAGAGCTCCATTGCGAGAGCTCAAACACCGATAATAAGCGCACTTTTCTCGCGAGAATAGGTGTTTTCAAAGTGAATAAATAAAAACAGTACACGTGTAGGTATTCAATGCAATGCAATTTTAATGGCATCAAACGATTTCAAATAAACAATTTTTTCTGTTAATTATCCTGTTTTAACTTTTTTGTGTCGAAAGAAGCAGCTTATTAGTTACATTCCCAGGTAGCAAGGGATGTTATGTTACAAGAAATTAACATCACTTTTGGGTGTATTTTTAAACTAAATCATAACATCACATAATATTGAAAAATAACATGTATTTAACAACACATTTGCAACGTAACACGTGTGACGTGACAAACATGTTATTTAATAACAAATAATTAACAACGCTGTGAATATATCGCATGTCACATATTAACGTGGCTTTCACGTGAATGTCATGTTATTTTGCTTCTCACCGATGTTCGAAGCAAAAAAATCGATATAAGATGATGTTGATAGAGTAAATTATTATAAGGAAATTGTATACACATTATACGATTTCCAGTGGATAGGGGGCTCTGCCGGGCTTCTCTCTTTATTTTTGGCCTTTCCCTTCCGGATAATTAGCCAAGCCGGGCTTCTCAAGACCACGGAAACGGATTAAAGGAATATATTCTTCGCTTAATCTGCAATTTCGTATTTAGAATCTATCTGTTTCAATCTGTGATTGTTTCAATTACTGATTGATTTTAAATCCGATTTTTTTATAGGGTTATAGCGTTTTTAATGGTTTTAATTTAGAAAAAGCTAATATCCTAGGATATTATTTAAATATTAAAGTACCAGTAACGGCATCCATAAGATATTAGATATGTGGATTTATGATGTCACAAACACGTTATTTTCGGGATGTCATTGTGTGATGTTATTAGGGGCGGACTTAGGACATCCCCACCATGCTACATTCTTGTTAAATGAGACTACAATCTTAACATCACATGTCACATATTAACGTGGCTTTCACGTGAATGTCATGTTATTTTGCTACCTGGGATTTTATCACACGTTTCTATATAAAAAGTAGCTTTTTTATATTTCTCCATAAAAAGGAATATACTAAAATAGTACTTTGAGGTTGTGCACAAATATAAGTAAATTATCTTACATAGAGGGATGAGAATAGTATATTCTATAACTAGTATGGAATAGACAATATTCCGCGCGAGCGGAAAGTTTGTCATACGAGCCGGTAGGCGAGTATGGCGGTCCCGCGAGCGCGGAATGACTATTCCATACGTGTTGTAGACTATACTTTTTCTTCGACTGCAAATATGAAACACTGTATGGCTTTAAACTGCGGACAAGGTTAAAAACAATGTTTTTTTGTGACTCAACATTGTAAATGCAACAAAACACATATTTTTAAATAAAGCTATCAAAGTTATTTAATAATTTTATCAAATCAGTACTTAAAAATGATTTTTATTTAATTTTAGCACATATTTACAAATTATAATGCAAAAATTGAAGGTTATGTCATATTGTTGTGACAGATATAAGGTTTAAATATTTAACAATAGATGGAGCAGTTTTAATTTTTTGAACTAAATTGATAAAAAACAAGTCAAATATTTAGAAAAACTAATAAACTTTATGTAATTTTAACGCAAAACTTTAAATTGCATTAAATTATTCAATATTTCATGGTAAAATATATATTATTGCTAATTTTGCTACAGTTTTCTTTAATTTTATAAATAAGAGATGGAACTACATGTGCTCATTCTAACACTTGATACGGAATATTCATACCGTATCTAGAGCTAGAATGGATATATTCTGTGTTTGAAAAGTGTGTATATTTGTTTACATTCTAAAGCAGTCGTAGAAAAAACCCTTCTAGAGGTCAAAACCAGTCCTAAGGGAGCTACGCCTCTCCAAGAGGTGTACCAAAAATTCGATTTTTAATTAATAACTTAGGAACCCTTTGTGTTATAGCAGATAGGTTTTGCATGTGATCTATTCTAAATAAGGCCTATCAGCCAATAGTATTTGCATGCAGTTACTTAAACCAGGGGCGTGCGAAATGACGGGTCTTATCACTTTTTTGCCATAATTTTTTTCTGTTTAATTTGTTTTGGGTTTATTATTAGCAATTTCGATTTTCTATTAATAACTTAGGAACCCTTTGTGTTATAGCATCGAAGTTTAGAATGTGCTCTATGCTTTATAAGGTCTATCAGCCAATGGTATTTGCATATAGTTTTAACCAGGGGCGTCCGTAATGGTGGGTCACTTTTTGCCCTAAACTTTTTTCTGCTTAACTTTTTTTGTGGGTTTATTTCTGGAATGGTATTACTAAGGTAAAAATATATAAAAAGGTACTCTTTTTGTAATACCATAGGATTAACCGTTTTTAAGAAAAATACAATTACGCCTTTGTAGAACCCAAAAATTAAACACAAAAATGTTAAAAACCAAAATTTTAATAATCAAAGGGAAAAAAAGTTCAATATCAATCAACGTAGACTGTTTTGCTTTTCGCATCAGTAAAAAAAATCTAATGTTTAGGAGAAAACAAAAAGTAATATAAAATCGACTAAATATTACATGTTTTTTTCCATTAGGCGTATAATATCCATTTTGTAAAATAAATTGATAAAAAGATAGAAGCGAATTCACCGCGAAATATTTAAAGCGAAAGTAAAATTACTTTTCATTTTTAACCTGAAAATACCTATCAAAAACTCATTTTCAGAGTTAAGATTAAGATGTATTCCCTGCGGGAAATTGGTGACTAGATTAATGGCTTTAACTTGAGTCGAAAATTTAGTTTTTTTATTAACTGGTTTTTCATTGAAATTATTAAAACAATGTATTTAAATTAGTATATTGTTTTACTAAGAGGAAAAGTGCAGCTTTTTTTTACTAGTCTGTAGAATTTACGGACGATGCGAAGCGGAGTCCGGAAACTACAGACGAGTAAAAAAAGCACTTTTCCTCTGATTGAAACATACTATTTTTTCTTCAAGCATACTATATATTTTTTTAAATATTAATTTTTGAAGTTAATTTATTCAGTAATAAAGTATGTTTTTTTTATTAAAATAGGCCAATAAACCCTTTCGAAATAAACTTAAAAAATTTTTAATCAATTTCACACAAGTTTTTTGCTCAGAATCTCGAGTTTCATAATAAACACATAAGTTTGAAGTATGGCTTTCATCAAAGTCAAAGAGTGCTGTCGCCAGTGGTGGTTTTGCCAGGTTTATCTCTGGTTTTGCTAACTAACTTTTTTTTACGAAGTACAACAATGAACTCATTTTTTTACTGTAAAAAAATAGATCACTTCTAACTAGTGTGTTCAGTTATAAAATATGAACATTTTAGTACGCTTAAAGAAAATAGTATATTCTTTTGTTTTTGTTTTTTTTTTTGCTCTTATAACTTTTGTTTATAACTTTTTGATATATCTACTATTATCTATTATAATTCGTCATTGTCATGAATCATTATTAGACCTCGGGAGTTAGCGAGCTGTTCGTACGTTCATGAGCCTAGCATAAATTTAACACGGCTGAGAAGCGAGCGAAGACGGCTGTTGGACAGCTGGCCCCAGTCTATAACACCGCGCACGGCAGTGTACTTATGAAAAAAGTTAAATAAGATGACAACAGATGAGTCATAGCTTGCAAGTCTCCAACCTGTGCTCAATATAAATGAACCACTCTGTATATTATCAATATTATGTTTTATAGAATGCATTATTAAAAACAAAATGACAAAAGTTTGTTTAACATATCAATTGATTCAGTATTTACTAAATTCGTTAAGACGCGCGTACTTTAATAAGAAAGCACGAATTATAGTCTGACACACGGTAAAAAAGCTACGATGAAAGGGGAAGATAGCAGCAAAAAACGCTCCGGGAGAAACGAATTCAACGTGAACGTGTTTTTTTTTAAGATTTTATATTTAACATGTTCCCTGCTAGTCGAATTTATGGTACCTATTCGCCGGTGCCGGTTACTATTTTGTATTTTTAAAACTACTCCCAAAAAAAAACTCCGAACAATAATTCTGAAACGCGCGCGAAAAACTACGACTCAGTACCTTCGCAGTGTGCCGGTATGCATATCAAACATGCATATTAAGCAACTCACCACTAGTTAGCGGACTCCCCTTAGGCAAATCACCCGGTGAAAAACTAAGAGGACTGTTCTGTTACCATCCACTACTACCCTAAAATATCAGCCCGTGTACATTTATTGAAATGTACATTTATTATTTGACTGGACTTATATAGCAAAAAAAAGTCCAAACGACTATTATATTAATACTTACTAAACTATAGTATTATCTAAAGGGATTTTAATGACTACTGTCAATCAAGTGACCTGTATTTAAATTTCTTGTGATAATAGCTTTATTAAGAGAAAAAAAGCCATTATAACTATGAAAATAAATAATGTCTACTATTACTAGCTTATATTTTATTCTACCTTACCAGGTGTTTTAGCTTAGAGCGATCAAGCCTTTTTTGTTAAAAAATAATAATAATTTTCACCATTTCAAATATACCAAATAAACTTTTAATAACAATGGGGTACCCCGTTCTATCCCATATGGGGGTGGGGGTCCAAAATGATCAAAATTTGCGTTACGTAATACTTGAACGTTCCCTAATGACATAATTTGAGTATGTTCGTCCTCTTCTTCTATCGTCTATTAACTAATCTTATGCGCTTATGTATTAGGATAGCCAATACATAGTCTTATGTCATATGCCGTAAGCAAATTATGTCAATATGTTATTATGCGTTATGTCTCCTTATGAAAGCCTGTGGATGAGCTTTAACACGTTACGACATGAAAAAATCTTGATTAGTATTCCTACATATATGTACCGTACTCTATAGAGTAGGGGAGGACGGGCGCGTTGAAGTGTTCATGATAGTACAGCACTTTTATAAGAAGTATGGCTTTTAGAGGGTTCACCCCGTTCTACACCACTACCCCGTTCCACCCCACCTTCCCCTAACTTTTTAGAAAAATCAATAAACTTACTTGAAAGGTATTGTTCTTTGTTCGTGTGTAGGTACTTGAGTATAATAATTAATTTAATTTCATATGTGACATTTAGTTAATAATTAAAATCAATTATTGGATTTTAATTTTTGAATTTTAAATCAATATTGATTAAAAACGTGCATATTTAAGCGATATTTAGGGGGAAATTATGCTTAGTTATTCGAAAGGGAATTCGATTCAACATACGATTAAGCAAACAAAGCCTCTGGATTTAAAATGAATAAGTTATATATTTTATGGCATCGTAGTTCATTATTGAGCTTTTATTACTTAGTTACCAACTACATAATAGTGTTAAAATCACATAGAATTTTCGGATTTTTTAAAATATTTATATTGTGGATGCAACAACGAACTAGTATGACATAAAAGTTTGTATGCACCGCGGGTATTAATAGATGTTTATGCCCCCGGGCGACTTACAAACCCTCGGGCCAGAGGCCCTCGGGTTTGTGAGCTCATCGCCATCAGGGCATAAACATCTACTTAATACCCTTGGTACATAATAGTATATTATTCAATGAATGTATAATATTTGCTATTAATCAATGAGGGTGAATTTTCTGAGACGAGCCGATAGGCGAGTGGCCTAATCACCCGGATGATTAATAGCTATTATACACGAGTAGAATACTATACTTTATCCACGGCTGTTTTGAAGTTTAAACGTTTTATTTTTACAGAGCGTGATTAATAGGCCTAAAATCAAGATTTCAAGCCCCTTAAATTTTTAACTAATACAAAAATTACAGACAGTTTTCAACGATTTTTTAGGATTTATGGTAATTTTACGAATTTTAGGGCCCCCATTAGCACCCTTAGAGAAGTTTGATCACTCTCATATTTTCAGAATTTTTTAGTTACATCTAAATGAAAATTTTAAGATAATAAAAAATATAAGGTCCATCCTAATAGTTTATACATGCATGCGCCTTCGCCATATTTGTAAATCACACATAATACGTTAGATGCATCCAAAAATCTGCGCAAGGACTCTTCATGGAGGACCTGGACTTGCAAAAGAGTTTTCCACTTGGCTGCTTTTCCACTGTCTTCCAAGCTGAGGTCTATGCCATACCGGAAGTGGCAAATTGCAGGGAAATAAAGCAGTACCGGGGGCACGATGTATACATCTGTTCGGATAGTCAAGCCGCTCTAAAGGGATTGTACAATCCCAGCACTAGGTCACCCCTAGTCAGGGAGTGCGCAGAAGCCTTAGAAGAGTTAGCAAGGACCAAGAATGTTCGACTGGTATGGGTGCCGTGTCATAGTGGAAGGCAGATGAACTTGCAAGACTCGGATCAGGGATGGCTTGCAAGGGACCGGAACCTATATGGCCCAGTATTACTGGGTGTCACAAGGAATCAGGCTTATGCCAAGCTAAAGGAGCAATGGAGAACGGTCGACGGTTGCCGTCAAGCTAAGGACTTCCTGGCTGGTTCAAGCAAATCGAAAACTGACTGGTTGCTGGAAAAAGGAAGGACTGCACTCAGACAACTTATAGAGGTCCTCAAGGGCCACTGCACGCTAAGGAAGTACCTGACAATAATGCGGATTCTAGAGAGTCATATGTTCAGAATGTGGAGTGTGCCGAGTGTGTCAGATACGACAAAATCAGGTTGCAAGTCTTTGAAACTTAAAGATTCAACCAAGAGGAACTAAGACACCTCCCCTGGGCCAATATCCTGAACTCAATTTAGTACATTTCTGGGATTGTCTGACAAAAAGGGCCATAAATGGCCTAGTTGTCCGGCTTTGCCCAATCCATAAATTTACTACTACTGCTACTACTATGTACTACCAGACAACGTTTGGTTAGTACGGTGATGAAAACAATAATATTATTATGAACATTGTCAATGTTCATTTATAGGAGAACTATTTCATTTTACTACAAGTAATGTTATATAACTAGGAAATATAAAAATTTTGTGTCAGAAGAACGACTGGACAGACGGATGGACGGACAACTGTTTTAAGGTACGAAACCCTAAAAATCAAACACGGTAACTAAAAAACTCGTTGAGTTATAGACTTAAAATTTGGTACGAAGATGTATTTTTTATTATATTTGTATTTGATTATTTAAATCGGTTGGGTGGAGGGAAGAGAATCACCTAGCACTCAACTAAACCAAAACTGTCGAAGTGCTGTTTACCCACAGACTGATAGAAAATTTTGAAAATCCTGAAAAGGCAAAGTTTTTGGGCGTATATTTAGACCCAAAACTCACCTGGTCTCAACATATTGAATATCTGGCAAAGATATTAAATAAAAATGTGTATTTAATTAGGCAGCTTTCTGGTACAGTAAGCTTGAATATACTCTTAACAGCATACCATGCGCTCTTCTCAGCTCAGATGATGTCAGAAGCAAATTTATTGAATATAAAGTTTTAACCTTGCCATCACTATATATTTTACATTGCTTAATTTATATACATGAAAATATTCACTTATACAACATAAATAGTTCTTATCATAATTACGGCACTACCACTCAAAATAAAATAAGAATTGAATTTCTGAGGCTTCGCTCCAGTAGAAATGGCACAAACTACTATGGCATTGCCTATTACAATCATTTACCAAAAAATATTAAAGATTTGCCTTTGAACCCATTTAAAACCTATATCAAAAAATGGCTACTTTGTCAAGCCTTTTACAGCGCAGAGGAGTTTCTGCAGAAGGTTGTGCCTCAAGAACTAGGGGAATTGTGAGGCTTTTGTATATTATTTTTTTTTTATTTTTTTAAATTATTTATTTATTTATTCACACACTGACTTGTGTAAACAATTTTGTAATTGTGCTAGCACCAATAAAGATAATGATTATGAAGTAAAAGGGGAGTTATATTTTTTTTTGGCTGTAATTTTTTATTCGAAAAAGAAGAATAAAATAAAAAAAAACTAAATGGTAAAAAAACACGCAACAAAAATAATTATCATAAAATTGAAAATCACAAAACTATAGTTTAATTATTCATTTTTTATTTGAATGTAGTTATTTTCGCTCATTCGAGACAGCTGTTTTTTTTAATGCGCTACTTGTTTAGAAACAATGGTCTTGTGTGCAGTGTATATACTGGGCGTTTACTTTGAATAATTTCCATTTCCACTTACCCTTTATAATAACCTAAAACTGCCCTCCTGAGAAGGAACGCGGCATTTCCAAAAAAGTTAAAATTAAGAAAAAGTGATTTTTGTCTTTTTTGATAGCCGTTATATACAAAGATATGTTTTTTACTTTTTTAACAAGAAAAAGTTTATTTCTTATCATAAAACATGTGTATGAAAAAAAAAATAGAAAAAAGATTTTAAATTATAAAATACGATAGAAATTGTGATGATCAAAATTTGCGTTACATAATTCTTGAACGTTCCCTTAGAGGTTATCTTTTATTAACAGAATTTTACCTTTATTATACTGCCTTTCTAAGCTGAAAGGTCCTATCTGTATATATTAAACCTATGTAGATAGGACCTTTCAGCTAAGCCCGGCGGTATAAATTAAGAAGTAAATGCGTAATCTTTGATTAAAAAAATAGCTTTATAATTTTGAAATAAAAAAAAAGGGTTTTTACGGTTATTATTTCAAAAAATAATTTTTCTAAATCTTTTCTAAAAGTTTTTAAAATGAAAAAACCTTATGTGTATACAAATTAACATTTGTTTTAAATTTTTGCAAATGCACCATTCTTCCTCTGTAGTTAAAATTACAGAGAAAGAATTCAGGAAAGTGTTGATGCCGTATTTTTCCACTGTAGATCGACAAAAATTCTGTAAATGCCGAAAATTCGGTACTCAAAGTGCCCTTTTGGCCCTTAATAATCATATTTTAAATAACTTTAATGAAAAGAAAATTAAATTCTTAGACTTTTGGTAACAAAAACTCATTTTTCTTAAATTTTGAATATGCCGCGTTCCTCCTTAGAAGGGCAGAAAACCCTCTACGTGACTCTGGAGTGAGACAGCACTAAATTTCAGAACCCCACAGGTTGTCGGTGCTTTTCAGACGCTTCAGTTTCATTTCGGACGTTTCGCGCTTAACTTGCCTGAAAACTCCTGAAAATCGGTCCCCGAACTTCAGCGCAAAGAGAAAGTGCGCTCTTTTAATAAAAGGACGAAACAGTATACATTTATATTTCACGAATTTTAAAATTAAAATTTGATATTGTAAGGTTTTAGTATTTCGTGTTTTAAATAAAAAAAGTTAAATTTCACTGTTTTTTATTTATAGTTTATGTGAAGAAGACGTTAGCGGTTTCTATGGATTGTTTAAGGTTGGTATTATATTTTTTATATATATTTTTTTAAATTACACGTCCCGAAATAAGTTATGTAAAAGGCTTTTCGTTTTAGTTACCATTGTTTTGGTCGTTCGTTTGTTATTTACCGTCTGATTTCGGCATGCTATGGTTGAACCCATTGGTATTAAAATCTGTATTGGTGCTTTCAGACCAATTATGGCGTTTTGGTTATTATTGTATTTTTTTCTAATACCTTTTCCTCTTGTTTTGTTTATAAGTTTGTCACACAACACCCATAGTTTGGACTTTTTTAATCTAGATAGGTATTTTTAATGGTATAATTTAAAATAAACGGTTTAGTGTTTACTTGTCAATTTAACCATTCTGCGTTATTCTTTAACTTGAAACATAAAAAATCTTAACTCAAAACATTGAACTTTTAAACCATGGTTATCTTAGTGAATATATTTTTTTCCCCGTTATTTTTTGTCTGGATTTAAAATACAAAAAAATTAATAGAGATAACTGCATTTTATTCTGAAATAATTACCAACCTCAATCCGTTCAGAAACTACCGTTGGGCCAATAAGTCTGGGACACTCTGTATATTTCAATTTAACAAAATTGAATTCTAGTCGAATAAGGACGGAATTTCCTAAGTTTATCCGTAATGACTCCAATTCCCATTAATAAGGACAATGGCAATTATTTATTCCATGTGCCTGGGTGATTATACATTGTGGTTATATTACCTCTTATGTCAAATATTTTGTATAGACCACAAAGGATATTGAACAATTAAATAATCGTATATGCACCGTCCATTTTACAATAGGGTGGCCCAACAAAATTTTAAGCTGAAACATTTGGAGGTCACACCCTCCAGATTTTTTCTTTGGGGTAAAAGTATCATAAATGAAGAATCACCTTGAAGCATTAAAATTTTATTGGTGCTTTTTTTGTTTCCCATCCAGTATCTCCATCTTCGAAGGCCAGTAGCTCCCTTAGGGCTGATTTTCGGACCAACCTTAACAGGAACTGTTGGTATTTTTGGATGTAGAATCACCTATTAAATTTTGACATGCCAGCTACTGATCCCTGTATATTCTCGAAATTTCAGTAAATACATATAGAAATTTGCTGAGCTTGAGTCCGCTGTAATTCATCTGATTGAAAAATGTTTTTTACAAAAGTTGCAGGAAATTTCATTCTCTATAACTTTTGTAATAGCTATTTTTAACCTAGGTGGCGCTGGAGAGAAGATATTCTCGAAAAACTGATTTTCGGTACCATTTTTCTAATATGGTGGCGCGAGCGTCGGTCGCTCAAGGTCAAAAACTCGAAATATTAATGAGGATACCAAAGTGTACAAATCTACCAAATTAGAACTCTTCTTGACCTTTTGCAGCGAAAGCCCTCTTTTATAAATTTAGTGCCTAGCCTATAAAAAAAGTTTGGATTTTCGTTCTTCTTCCCCTCCCCCCCACTAAATCTTCTTCGCTACGGCCTTGAGTTAATAGTGTAAAGTAAAATAAACATGTAATGTAATTTATGTTAATGTTACGACTCGTTAAAATTCGATCTAGTGATTAACCCTTTACCACAGACCCCTTATTTATGGAACGTTACTACAGACACGGCGTAAAAATTACGCCTCCCTTTAAACAATTTAAAAGTCGAACAAAATTTTTAAAATTTTGACTTATTTATCGTTAAACGTGTTTTTTATAGCTTTAATTATTTAATTATAAATGCAATGGAACATAATATTTAAATGAGTTAAATTGGTTCGAAAGTCAATTAAAGCCGGTGGTTCCCTATACTACTAGCCCACACAAGTCGTGGACTTAGGGGATGCTTAATTAAGTAGAATAGTACGAGGTTAAACAAAATGTAATGTAATGTAATGTAATGTAATGTAATGTAATATATAACTTGTACTATAATGTTATTTTTTGTTAATTTTGACTTGATAGGGAAATTTATTTAAATAACTTTTGAAAAGAAAGAAAAAAAAGTATTAATAGGATAAAATTAAAAACCTAATCATAAATAAACAACATATACATAAAATTGTTTTTATTATTACGTACTTACAGACATGGCGTGTTTTTTACGCCGTCAAATTTTGAATGAACACGTGAAAAATTACTGTGCAATATACCACCTTCTCCGCTCGGATTTAGGGCTTAAACTGAATGTCCGAAAGGTACTGAGACGCGGAAAGCCGTAATTAATCGGAGTTGGGAGAAATCACAAATGCGTCCAGGCGTAAAATCTACGCCGTGTCTGTGGCAGAGGGTTAAACAATACCTATATAGCCACTTTAACGCTGATAATATCAAATATGTTGTTCATACTACAAAGGACCTTTATCAATTAACTAGACAAATATGCAGCGAACAATGGATACAGAAAGTGTTAAATTGACAATAATTGGATTTGAATAAATCGCCTGTAACACTAGTACTCTATTATAATAATAATGTAAAAGTTTTAGGTTAGTTTGACTCAGAGTCAGACTGGGCACCCCTAGTGAGATGTCTAACCTAGGGGCCACCAAGTATAAAACTGTTTATCCAATACATACAGATAATAAGACAATTACCAGCTTTATTTTAAATAGATAAACTCAATAATAACCCCCGCGTGGCTTTTACTTTATTGAGTGGATAATTATTTATTTTACCCACTCAACTGTCACTTGTCAAATTATTTTCTTGTATATGTCATTAAAATTTTTAATAAAAATATGAATTCCTAAGCTATTTATTGGATAAAACCTTGTATGGCACTCATGGGTAAACCGATATTGCCCTCTCGAAAATTACCTGCTTGGCTGACGCATCGCAGGTTAATTTTCTCATGGGCAATATCTTACTTTACCCACTAGTACCATAAATAACTATTTCCCCGTCATATTTTTGTATCTGCTATAAAAATAGGACAATGCTGAAGCAATTTCTGCCTGCGATAGGGTTTTAAAAGATAAAAGCCTTTTATAATGGGCCAATTTATGCTGCATAATGTCTATTAAAGAATATATTTGCATTTAAAAAATCACTAAATTCAAAAATTAAATAATGACGTTTGTGTCAAATATTTTTATCTGATTTTAGGTGGCTTCAACCTTCGACTGTCTCTGACTGTACGATAGTTATCGCTCTCGCTTCGGTCTCGTTACGAGCGAGAGGCCTCTCGTTATCGTTACAACGATACGATATTTTTCCACCTCTCGCTATCGTTTGTTCAACGATAACGAGACGATAGGCCTTAGGCGGCAACACTAGATACAATAGTGCATCGGAAATGTTGGCGCTTGCTCGTGTAGATACTTTGGATGCTCTACGCCGTAAAATACTTTTTAGCTACATACATCGCTGGAAGTTGTCTACCAACACTCTGCTTAAAGCTGGCGCCTCTTATGCTTTACTTTTACCTATATTAACTATTTTTCTCATGTATATGCTCTTATTATTATTTTCATTTGTATTTTTTCTATATATGATCCTTTAGTGATTGGAATAAACATATATTATTATTTGTAGGTAAATACCATGTAGGTTGAGAAACTTCGAATGTAATTTTCTGATTTGGAATAAAATTTGGATTTTTTAGCAGGTTTTAATGCGTTACTTTATTTTATCGCTAACGTTTCTCCCCTCTTTGGGGGCTTTATCAAAGCTAAAAGATAACAACTATTGTTAATAATAATAATAATAATTATATATAACAAAATATTTTCTTGGCTGTATTGAATCCCATTTTCAGGTAAAATATGATTATTAACAATGGTTGTTATCTTTTAGCTTTGATAAAGCCCCCAAAGAGGGGAGAAACGTTAGCGATAAAATAAAGTGACGCATTAAAACCTGCCAAAAAATCCGAGTTTTATTACAAACCAGAAAAAATAGTTATTTATGGTACTAGTGGGTAAAGTAAGATATTGCCCATGAGAAAATTAATAATAATAATAATTTTCGAGAGGGCAATATCGGTTTACCCATGAGTGCCATACAAGGTTTTATCCAATAAATAGCTTAGAAATTCATATTTTTATTAAATATTTTAATGACATTTACAAGAAAATAAATTGACAAGTGACATTTGAGTGGGTAAAATAAATAATTATCCACTCAATAAAGTAAAAGCCATGCGGGGGTTATTATTGAGTTTATCTATTTAAAATAAAGCTGGTAATTGTTTTATTATCTGTATGTATTGGATAAAATATATTATTATTATTATTATTATACAATATAATAAAAGTACAGCTAAATAAGTTTTTGTGACCAAAATAAAGGGCTAAAACTTGTGAAAATGTCGTACGGGACACAAAATAACTCCCACTAAACTACATGTTAATTTCTATGACGAAATACCATTACAGCGCGTCGCGACGCGTCGTACATAATTTTATTAAAACTTCTTTACTTAGGTATTATTCCTCATTTAAAATATAATTTTTTAGTTTAGTCTGTTTTTTAATTAAAACTTAGCTCTTACAAAGCTTGATGGTACGCCACAAAAATAAGAGAGTAACAAACGTTGTCATTTTTAATTTTTAATTAAAATTCAAATTAACCTTACTAATTTAGAAAAATATTAAAATTCAAATTAACCTTACTAATTTAGAAAAATTAACATATTTTTTACCATGTTCTGCATTTTAGCAGATTTGAATTTTTTAGTTAACCTAAATATAAAGATTTTATTTAGTTAAAGTATGAAATATTTGAAGAAATTAGATACAATAGATTTTTTCATTTTTTTTTTTTGTTTATTTTCGAAATTATTTTCTTTTATTTGATTTTCTTGGGTAAACACTATTTTCGTAATAACTTTTAAGCGCGTTGAAATAGAAACTAGATGTCTTGATAGCAGATATTCTAAAGAGTCACCGCAAAAAAAAGAGGTTTTTAGCCTCTTTTTCAAACATCTGTAACTTCTATTTAAATTGATAAAATGTAACGTATAAGTGCTCAAAATGTTTGTCTGGTCATGATTTTGTGCAAAATGCAAGATTTATTGTTCTAGAAGCTAAACATCTTCTTAAACAAAGGGTTAACTAGGGGTACTTGAATTGAATTTTATACCAAACTTTCTCACATTTTATTAAACATAACTGACTGGATCACTTTAAGTCGATTTTTCTTGAGATACTTTATGATTTACTACTTTTTTTGGTGCTTGGGGGTAGTTTAACCCTCTTTGTGGGGGTGGATTTTCATCAAATCCAAGGGTGATACCTCTTTACCTGTTTTTTAAGTTTTATATTTAAATATTTTGAAATTTTTATTTTTGACACACGTATGGATATTTTTAGGTTACCACAATTACCACAATAACCACAATATCCACAGTTGGATATTCGTATACGGGATTTTCCATATAAATTTTAATCTGGTAATAATATCTTAAAAAACCGGCTGGAGCGGAAGAGGAATGGGAAATGGTAATGGCAACTCAAATTACTGTGTTCTTTAGTAACACGGCAGATTTTATTTGCGGATACGAAAAGAGATAAATTTAAAACATACAATATATTACAGATTATAACGATCCTTTTTAATTCGGTAGACTATTCTGGACGTTTTGAACCTCCAATAAAAAATAGTTTGATATAAAATAGAATGAAATAGATTCTTCCATCGTAAAAGGCAGTTTTGTGAAACCCTTAAACGGGAACTCACCTATTAAAAATAAAACCACAATTTTATTATTTTTTTTTTACTGAGGACAACATACAAAATACAAAAAAATGATATTATCAAACATTTTTTTTTTTTGCAGTTAGCCATTGAAAAAATGTTCCTAGTCGGGTTAACAACTTGAAATCTACGTATGCATATACCTGATATTTTTAGGTGGAACATGGAACAATGGAGGCAGGAGGGTAGAGGGGATTTTTTTTAAAGGGAGAAGGTGTCGTTCGATACATCTAAAAGTTTATTAAATTATTCTTTTGATCATATAATTTTTATTCCTTTACGTGTCGAGTTTTGTGCTAAAAATGCGATTTTCAAACTTATTTAACCGCCTCTCAAAAAAAAAAAACGAAAAAAAAAAAACAAAAATATGTGGTCGAATAGAGATTTCGAGAATTTTATGACCTGTAAAATAAGGTACCGTTGTTGGGTAACTTCGGATGGTGTGGGTGACTTCGGACACTTAAAAAAAATTTTTCAAATGTCAACTTTTATAATAAATATTAATCAAAATAATATAAAATCATCTTTTTTCACTGTGACCGATAATTGGGACATTATCTAGCTCAATAATTGGGACATCCTAAAAATTATGCGGACATCATACATTTTTAATACTTATATTATATTATATTTTTGATGAAATATACGTTAATTTTGAATATAACTTGTTAAAATTCAATAAATGTTATTAAATCAGTACTATTTCAATGTTGATACTCTTTCAAATTAATTTTTTATGGCTTATTAAAGTTTGATTTAGTGCTTAAGTGGACGATAATTGGGACATTTACCTTACAAAAACCTAATCTGGTAAACTATAGTGGTAGTCACTTGAACTGTCTCATGTATATTTAATTAGTAAACTCTCCCCAACCAAATAACTAGAAGTTGAATAACTAGATTAGGTGATATGTTGGTCAAGGATAGCACACAAAAACAAAAGAACGGCATGGTAAATCGACCTAAATAAAAAATCCGTTGTTTTGTCTGAAAAATATAAAACCATTGTTTTACTGTTTATGCTACAAGAAAACAACGTAACAGGACAAATGATCATTTGACTGTCCAGAGGAAATGAATTGACCTTTCAGTTTTTGTAGATTATTTCCCTACTCTGGTCATTGTCACATATATATGTCATATACATATGTGTGACATACTAAACACTAATTTAAACCTGTGTCACATACGTATGACATTCACCATATTTTTTCAAGAACTGTATTAAGGCGTATTTTTCTGGTCGAATGCTTACACAATTAACTTTTGAAAGCATGCATTTTTCCGTCGATTTCATGACTTCACATACGTCAAATTTTAAAAGCTTTTCGTAAGATTTTTAAACCACACTTCGTCTGGTTTCAAAAATCTTTTCAAAGGTAGAGGGGGAATTGACAGTTAAACAATAATCTTTGTTCGTTGTGCTACAAAATTTGGGCTTTTTTTCCACGCTTGAAACAAAAAAAAATACCGAATGAGTTAAAAGAAAAATAGGATAAGAATCTTACAAACACTTTTCTAAAAAAAAAGAGGTTTTTGTATTTAGCATTTGAAGTTAAATAAAACCTGTGTACGAATATGAAAAGCCTATGTTTGTTCCTTGTATTTTTTTTTCTACGCTTGGAACAAAAATATTGTAAGTAATTCCATAAATTACTTTTTGAAAACTTTCAAAAGAAAACTAACACAAAACAAAAGAATAATAACTTACTAAACAGTTACTATAAAAAAAAGGGCTCGCACTTTTCTAAAAGAAAGAGGTTATGTTTTTGAATTTAACATTTAAAATGTTTATAAATTGCATTTTCCTGAAGTTTTTGAAAGTGTGACGTCAGACATGAATGTCTGCATTTGATTTTAAAAGTTTCGATCCGAAGAAAAATACGCCTTTAATCGAAGCGTCGGTTTAATAGTAAATACTTCTGCAATGGCTGTGGTTTGTGGGAAAAGTTGGCACAAATGTGTATCATTTTGGTTTGCGATTTGCCGCGTCCATCTGTCAGTGAGATTCAAATATTAAATTCAAATAAATTAAGCGGTTTGTGGTGATTAAAAAAATCTTTTATGGCGATGCTCAACGTGTTAATTGAAAAATTGTTTTATCCAATACATACAAATAATAAGACAATTACCAGCTTTATTTTAAATAGATAAACTTAATAATAACCTCCGCGTGGCTTTTACTTTATTGAGTGGATAATTATTTATTTTACCCACTCAACTGTCACGTCAAATTATTTTCTTGTAAATGTCATTATAATTTTTAATAAAAATATGAATTTCTAAGCTATTGGGTAAACCGATATTGCCCTCTCGAAAATTAACCTGCTTGGCTGACACCTCGCAGGTTAATTTTCTCATGGGCAATATCTTACTTTACCCACTAGTACCATAAATAACTATTTTCAGTTGGGACATGAGATAATGTACGCGCCTTCGCCAAATTTGCAAATAAACTGGTCGAAAAAAGTTAAGGATATTGTTAAGAATGGTGCTATCTCTGAAAAAAAAAACAGTTTAGAAAAAAATCAAATTTTCGTATTCTCTAATCATTTGTGAAAAACAAATAAATTTAATCAATTCAAAAATATTTATATTCTGTATTTAACAATAGATATGTATAAAGAACTTTCACTTTCGGGTTTAGACCGTGTTAATGGATTTTCACTTTCCGACGTTTCGTCTCTTACTACTAGAGACATTTTCAGGGATTAATCTGAAACTAAGTTTCGAATCAACTTGTGTCACTATTTATGACGAGTTGTGGTTATTCACCCGTGACGAGGTTTTTCCTATCAAAGACTTCCATATTGCAGGTAAGTGGCAACCAGTGTCCCGATTGATATTGTTAGGATGCTTGATGATTTCTATCGATTCCCGTATCTTCCTTGGCATTTTTCTGTTTTCTGTTAATATTTGTTTTGTTTCAGACAAATTGATTTTATGACCTGTTTCATGTACATGTTCGGCTACTGCCGATAAGGAAATTTGTTTCTTTCTTATATTGCGCTCATGCTCTTGAAGTCTTGTAGAAATTTTTCTCTTAGTTTCACCTATGTAAACCGTACCACAGGAGCAGGGTATTTTATATACGCCTTCTGAACTCAGGGGTATTTTGTCTTTTGTTGAAGTCAAACATTGACCTAATTTTTGGTTGGACCGAAATATAGGCTTAATATTTGACTTCTTCAAAAGTTTACCTATTTTATCCGTGATACCGCTTACATAGGGAAGTATTATGTGTCATTGTCTATGAGTTCCGTTATTTTAAAGTTCTTTATATCTTAATGGCCGTGAAAGCTTAAAATCTAAAATAGATATGTTTTCCTCAATGTAACAAAAAATAAATTACTTTTAAAAACTAAAAATTAATTAATACCGACTAATTCTACCTCTGTTGGCTGTAACCGCTTCAACTCGCCGAGGCATACTTAAAATTAAGCGACTTAACTGATCTTGGTCCAAGATATCCCATAAATCCGGAAGAACTTGCTAGTTTCCTTACGTTCTGAAAATGTGGTTGACGATCAATTACTGCTCAGACATGTTCAATACAGTTAAACAAGATAATGAGACAATGACGGGTCATTCTTTGTTTTTTCGATTATTTTTCGCAGAGAAACCAAACTATCCTTAACTTTTTTCGATCAGTTAAAATTATTTGAAATTCTGTGGAAGGCGATGCTAGGGTCACACGATCAGTTGTTACTTTGTCTAGTGTTTTTGTGGTTATCTGTTTCTGGTAGTGTTTGCCTAAACCAACCAACCTGATTCAAAGTTGTCTCACAATCTGGGTTGATAATAATTATAACTTTATTCCACAACATAATTCATACCTATATCATATTTAACCAGTATACTGGGTGTTTGATCATTAATTTTGACAGGTGATTCTACATCCGGAAATGAGCCATATAGGAAATACAGCCCTCTTAAGGGTACGTTTAAAAATGATTTATTATTGCAGGAACACTTTTTTGCACATGTCCCATTTTGCACGCCCCTGTTTAAAGTTACCAAATATTAAATACGATGATAGCCTTTATCAGTGTTAGGACATGTGTAATAGTCAGTCATCGGCGAATTTCCAGTGCTCGTATAGGCGCCGCGTCGATTCTAGCGTTGACGCGAGGTTTTAAATATTTACATTTTTATTTTCTTCGAAAAACACCGATATATATACATATTTATAGTTAATTTGTATAGTCAATATTGTTGTGTGTAACAAATTAGTCATCAAATGTTTCGATTTAGTGACTTTTATAAAAATTTCCCTCATAATTCGGCAAAATTATTCCGTAAGCCTATGTTTCTGTGTTCATTTTCAACGTTGATGAGTCATAACTGAGTTTATTCCGTTTACTGGTAATAGTTTAATACGCCCCGAGTACGCGAATCTAATTTTTAGAGGCGCAGCCGAGTAAAAGAAGCACTCGATGTGCACTGAAATGGTTTTTAAAACACCTGGTAGTGTATCTTTTTGTGTAGCTATTAAAGTTATGTATCCAGTTTCTCAACCTGTATAAAATTTCTACAAAGTTGAAAGAAAGCTTGTAAAGTTTCAACGATTGTGTGCAGATTTTTTTTTAATCCGGTAATATCACCATAGTTGCAGTAAGTTTTAAAAGTTATAGCCTTCCAAGTACTTAGAAGGCTTTTAAACTTTTGGTATTCAATTATAAAGTTATGTCCAAATTTAATGGTCCCCTAAATTATTTCTTTTCCACTTTAGCTTATTCTTAAAATAAGCTTTAAAATACATAGTAGGATAGGTGTATCGAGGATTTTTTTTTCGGAGCAACAGTTTTTTAATGTTTACAAGATTTGATAATATAAAATTGATATACTCTCTCTGATTTCTCTCCACTGTGTGTACAATACTCTCGTGAAAATTGTTATATAGGAGTTTTTGAGGTCGCTGAAAGTAAATCTGATAATAAAAAATCCTTCACCCCGAGGGCAAGGGTAAATACAACGCGGCTCACACCGTTTAGTAAATTACTAACCTTGAAATCCGTTTAATGTACGAAGTAAATTAAACGTGGCAAAATGGGAAAGCCTTTTTATATGCACCCCTCCTATATTGTTTCAATGGAGATTTCTCCCGTTAGATTAGACAGGGACAAAAGTTCTACCCAAAAAGGATAGAAGACATACATACACTCCCACTTCCACCCAATCAAACAAATTCTGTATTTGTTCTTTGTTGAACAAATACAATATTTACTTGGCCGGGCGAAAAGTGTAACTATATTATTTTTATTAAAGAAATTACTGGCGCCATCCAAATTTTAGTAAATTTATCTTATTCTACAGATTCACATTAGCTATGTTCGTTCGTGCCGCTCAGTGCTACACTTTCCGGCCAACCAAATAAATACTGTATTTGTTGTATGAAAAACAAATACAGTATTTATTTGGTTGGCTGGAAAGTGTAGCACAAATGAGATAGAGATAGGGTAGACGTCTTTTGTTTCATAATTCTAGTTGTAGAAAGCTCCATTGTAAAACTAAACTTGCATACCAAATTTCAGGTTACTTGAACATTTTTTGACCCCCGCCCAACTCAGTTATAATAATGAGGTATTTGTATTGTTTAATTTCTTACATTCTTACAGTTGTAAAGACAAAACAAGCCGTGAAGATATGTGGGTAATTCTATGCATTCCATTATATACTATTCACAACTTTTGGTATTCAAGCATAGTTTTTTAATTGAAACAATATAGGAAGGGTGCATATGAACAATAAAAAAAAGTGTTTTTTTTGCAATACCCTAATGTGCAGTGTATTTAATCATTAACAAAGCTTTATTAAAAAATATCATATTTATTTAAAAAACCTTCACAAAAATTTTTGGGTTCGCTGAAACTCAATCTGATAATAAAAGTCTCCACCATCGATGCACGGGGGTAACAATGTTTACATGGTTTTAGGAAAATTGGACCTTTTACGTTCAATAACTCGATCGAATAACAACAACATATGTAGGTGTATTATAATTTATAATACATGTAATAAGTTATTACTAATATAAACTAAATTTGTTTACATGCATTATCTTGTTGTTAAAATTTATAAAGTGGTTTCATGGGTATTTTGATTACAGAGAGTATTAAATAAATATTAAGTCATTACTAACGTGGAATTACACTTAAGCCGAGATTAATGTTTCCAGACAGACTTAATTAAAACTGTAATTTGGAGTTTAATAAAGAATTAATATTATTATCAAGGATTGTAACATACAACTAGGGCTCAAAAAATGTTCTTGTACACTGGGAGATTAGCTCAGCGGTCTAAGGCATCGATAATGCATTGACACTGAGCTGATGATCGTGAATTCAAACCTCACTGGCGCCGATTGCCCTTTTCAGTTAATTAATAATTGAAATTGGCGAAGGCGTACTCCCTAGATATATTGGTTCGAAAGTCAATTAAAGCCGGTGGTTCCCTCTACTAGTAGCCCACACAAGTCCTGGACTTAAGGGATGCTTAATTAAGTAGAATAGTACGAGGTTAAAAATAAACATAAACATAAACTGATAGAAAAATCTAAAAATAGTACAACCAAACGTTATTGTAACAAGTTTAAGGTATACATATACCATACCATACCATATTTACCATTATTCTAAAACATTATAACGTTATACACTATTAAAATTGTATATTCATATTATTTAATAATACAATAATCTTAAGTTTGTACCTTTCGAATGCTTGGAACTTCTTGGAGCACCATTAGGTCCTTTGGCAGAATCTAAAATATTGGAGAAAAAAATCCATACTATTGAATTATTATGTCAGCGTCTTTTTCATTTGGAACCTCACCAGGCGCTATTCCTACTTAAAAATTGTATTGCTGTGCCAAGAATGCAATATTTACTTCGAACTACTTATCTTTATAATAATCCTTTTTTATTTACTTTTAATTCATTAATTCAATCAAATTTAAGTGAAATCCTTAATATTTCCTTTTCTGACGTCCAACTTCTTCAAATATGTCTTCCTGTGAGTTATGGAGGTTTAGGTATAAGATCATTAAATGACATCGCTCTTCCTAGTTATATTTCCTCAGTGAAGTCTACTTTAAATTTATGTGGCATTATCCTATCAAAATTTTCTGCTGTCACTCCTTATTTTCTCGATAATGCTGTTAATTCTTGGAAACACTTTGTTAATTCAGATATTATTCCTTCTTCTTCTAAGCAGTCGGATTGGGACTTTCCTATTATTGAAATGGCCTCAAACAATTTTTTAAATCTCGCCAACAATAATAAGGATAAGGCCCGAATTAAGGCTGTCCAGCAAAAGGAATCTGGTCTTTGGCTTAACGCTCTTCCTATTTCAAATTTAGGTTTACTTTTAAATAAGGATCTTTTACGGGTTTGTGTTGGCTTGAGACTGGGCTCCAATATTGTTGAAGTGCATGACTGTGTCTGTGGGAGTAAAGTCGACCAATCTGGTACGCATGGCCTATCATGCTCTAGGAGTAGTGGTCGCTATAGCAGACATTTGGAGGCCAATGAAATCATAAAAAAAGCGTTAACAACCATTAACTTGCATCCTGTTCTTGAACCTGAAGGCCTTTTAGCAAGGATAGATGGAAAGCGTCCAGATGGTATGTCTCTAATACCCTACTCCAGGAGAAAGTGTTTGGTCTGGGACTTTACTTGCACGGACACATTGGCATTTTCCAACATACCTGAGAGCGCCAATCGTCCCGGTGCGGCCGCTGAAAAGGCTGAGCGTCGCAAAATTAATAAATTCATTTTACTTTCTTCAAACTATCTTTTCTACCCTATCGCAATCGAAACATTTGGTACTTTTGGACCTATCACTAAAAAACTTTTGAACGAAGTTTGCCATAAACTGGATCAGACTTCACATAATCCTTATGAGGGCATGTATTTTAGGGAAAGGTTGAGTGTAGCAATACAAAGGGGTAATGCGGTCAGTGTTTTGGGTACTTTTAGGGAGAAAGGGGAAGATATTTAGTCATTTTTATTTTTATTTTAGTTATATATATGTATATTTTTTTTTTATTTTTATTTTGTTATTTTAATTAATTTTTGGTAGTTTTATTATTGTTAATTATTATATGTATTAAGGTTAGTAAATATATTATACAACAACGTTGTTGTCACTATAATAGTTTTTTGAGGAAGGATGATTAATAAAGATGGCGACTATCAGGTGATTCTAAAAAATGTATCCAAAATATTGAAAGTAGGCACTTTGGGCTAAAATTTTGAGGTCCATAGATATACCCAATGATAAGCATGTACATGTACATGTAATTATGTGTGATATGAAGTTTCTATGTGCACATAAATGAATTTAAAATACATCACAGAATACCCACATTACAGCTCGTCAAACGTAGGAAGAGGCGTGATTTTTAAATAATGACACTACCCGAAAACCACGCAGCTGAATTCACCAGTTTTAGAGGTACGCGTATCTTTCTTCCTCCGAATATTTTCTCTTTCTTTCTTTTACGCAGTCCATCATATTTCCAAGTCTCTTCCTACCAGGCTCAGCTAGCCAGTCGGGCTACAGGTAAGGTGAATTGCCTGCGTTTTGAAGCGAGGATCGTGACGTAGGAAGAAGCGGCGATCCTAACCTGCAGATATTCAAGCCACGCCTACCTGGCTCTTTGTCCGACAAAGAAAAACCTGATCGCTGAACAGTTTGTTGTGGTTAATCAAACAACTGCACTCGTTTGTAAATACGGAACACGTTTACTTGTTTGTTGTTGTTGCCGACTACTGGTAATTAGCAGTAATCGGCATAAACTCAGTTATAACTCATCAACGTTGAAAATAAACACAGAAACATAGGCTTACGGAATAATTTTGCCGAATTATGAGGGAAATTTTTATAAAGGTCACTAAATCGAACCATTTGACGACTAATTTGTTACACACAACAATATTGACTATGCATATTAACTATAAATATGTATATATCGGTGTTTTTCGAAGAAAAAACCGATATTGGATTTTTATCTTTTAAGAATACGAAAGTTTTTAATTTTTATTTATCGATAACTTTTTTCCCACCTTACTCGTTTAAATAGAATCATTAAAAAAATCAAGATAAAAAGAAATAAAAATGTAAATATTTAAAACCTCGCGTCAACGCTAGAATGCCTATGCGAGCACTGGAAATTTGCCGATGACTGGTAATTAGGCAATATTTATTAATTGCGATAGAAAAACAGGTACGTAGGATGTCATAACCATTAGCTAAACAAGTAAATACAGCCAACGTTTTTTGAAAAATAAACAAGAAATATTAACAGTTCAATAAACAGGTAATTCAAAAATAATATTTATGTTTCATTATAATATCTGAAAAGGTTTTTTTACGCTAATAAAAAACTCTATTTCTTTTAATAAAAAATCAGACTGAATATTTCAAGAACTCGGAACATTTTTCTCCGTTTTCGAATTGTCTCTATGAAAAATATAAAGGTAAATTTGCCTTTATTAAAGATCCTGTGTAAGGATCTGATCAGATATTCTTTATTTGATTCTCTTTAGTTCCGAAAAACTTGAGTTTCCTAATTTAATTTTTTAAGGGTTCTAAAAGAAAATGGCTCATTGCTATTTGGTGACCTGTAAATTTTCTTCAAATTTTTATGTTATTACATCGGCACTTCTACCAGAAAAAAAGAACGCTTATGTTACATCGGTACTTAGTGGTACTAAGAGTGCCGATGTATTGAAAACTTCGCCGAAAAGTCAAAATCTTTGACCACATTTTTTTCACATTTCTCGACGCTTCTGAGTCAAAATCAGTAAAAAAAAAATTGCGTCCGTCTGTCTGTCTGTCTGTCTGGGTGTAAACTCTCTAACTCCATTTATGAGATATCGACTTGAGGTTTGCATATTGTTTCTTATCGTATTCCGAAGAGCTGATTAGATTTTGGGGGTAAACGATTGGGGGAAGGGGGTAAAAATAAGGTAAAACTCCTATTTTTAGCGTTTTTTGTTTATAATTACGGCAATTATTATTGTATTTGGTTAATTTAGCACTTATATAAAAGATAATTTTAAATTGGTCAAAAAATTTTATAAACAACGTTTTCCTAAAACGCATTGTTTTCGAGATATTGGCGTTTAAAGCAGTAAAAGGTTTTTTTTTAGTATATCTCACATATTTATAACCCAATTTCAAAAAAATATATTTTAAATAAAAGCTCTTTTTAAGCCCTATAAAAAATGTTATATACAGTTTTTTGCTAGAATATAATGTTTTAAAGATACAGAATTTAAAATCAAACAAAACACCTAGTTTGAAATTTGCAAACTAGATGGCTCTAGTGTACAATAGTGCCGATGTTTTGACAGGGTGCTGCAACGTTTCATCTAGTTAGGTATATAAATTTATGTACCTGAACGAAGTTTTAAGTATTGCAAGGAAACCGTTTTATAAGAGTAATTTAAAGAAATTGGAAAATCATGACAGAAACAAACCGTAAGGATATGTAATGCTATTACACACTAGATTGTAATTGGGGATTAGAAATAAATCAAAAAAAATTCAAAAGAAGTGCGATTGACGTAATTTTTTAAAGAAAAATTACTTTTTTGCACGACCAAGATTAAAATCTAATTTTACGCTTTAATTTTCGGGACTAAACTTGCCGTGTTTCTCCCAAGGAAATAAAAATCACGGCAACCTTGATAATATTAAAATATTATACTTACTATGTGCTTTGCTGGTTCAAAAATTAGGTTTGGTGGTGTTTTGTAATAAATTAGCGATTCAAACCAATTTATTTGATGTTAACAAAGAAAACCTTTAAAAATAACATTGTTATAACAATTTATAGATAACTTAAAATTTATCATCTTCGTCCATTTTTTTGACGTTTGTGTATATTAAAAAACAATTGAAATCGCGATAGCCGTGAAACTGACTTTTCGCAATTTACAGGCATCTTGATTAAATTACGAAAATAAAACAACCGATTTTAGACGCGTGGTCCTGCAAAAAATAGTGTACATACCTCAGGACTAAACTTCGCTGTTTTAGTCCCTTGCATTTCTGTTTCCCTCGCTCGCTATGCTCGCTCAGGAAACACTCATGCAGCGGGACTAAAACAGCCAGTTTAGTCCCTTGGTATATAAATAACTATTATCAATCTGCCCAATTTTTAAAAAGTCCGTTCAATAACAATAAAGTTTTAAGGGTACACTTGACGAAAAAATAACATTATACAGGAAGTCCAGTAAATGATGTCATTAATTTTAAGGGGTGATTCTACATAAGAAAATATGAAAAAAAGTTCCTATAAACATATGTCAGGATCGCTTTGAGATATAGCAACGAGGTTTTGCACGTGAACTATTATTAATAAGGCCCATCTTCGTATGTTATTTTTATGTACTTATTTTAACCAGGGGTGTATAAAACGGGGGGGCCTTATTAGTTTTTTATCTCAAACTTTTTTCTGTGTAATTTTTTTGTAATTTTATTTTTGGAATATGATTCCTCAGGTCAAAATACATAAAAAAGATAATCTTGTTGTAATACTGTAGGATTTACCGTTTTCGAAAAAAATTCATTTGAAAGTGAAATTTCACGGATCAAGGACGAAAAATTAAGTACTAATATGTTTAAAACCAAAATTTCAATAATGCAAGGTTATTCTATATCAAAGTCCAAACAGGATGCGTGTATAATACCGCATAGTAAAAAATCGATCTATACGAGTTATTAATAAGGGGTGTTTTCATCCGTAAAAAATCATCATTCATTTGCTCCTTAATAATTTTACGTGGGTAAAGGCGTGTTTAAAACATCTGCAAAGAATTTCCCCCGTTATTATGATTTGTTTGCATTTTCAATGAGCTCGTAAAACCGTAAAACAAGATTCTAACTTTGTTAAAAATGTTAAATTACATTGCTTACTGGTATACTACTGACATTAAATTACATTAGGTATAAACTGGGGTTCCTGAATTAGTTGTCCTAAAACCTACAGGGTGATCCATAACTGGCATGCCAAAATTTAAGAGGTGATTCTAGATCCAAAAATATAAAAAAAGTTCCTATAAAGGTTGGTCCGGAAATGAGCCCTAAGGGATCTAGGGCCCTTTAAAATTGTAATAAAAATAAGGTTTTTAATTAATAACTCGGGTACCGTTTAAGCTAGAGCGGAGAGCTTTTGCATGTATACTAGTATTAATAAGGGCAATAAGTTTATGTTAATTTATTTTTTTAATTTATCCAGAGGCGTGCCCAGACGGACAAAATATATGAGGCTTAAAACATTTTTGCCCCAAACTTTTCTATGTGTATGTTTTTTGGATTTGTTGTAAAAAATATAGATTTCTAGAGTAAAAATACATATAAAATATCATATAGTGTAACACTCTAGGAGCAAGCGTTATCAAAAAAAAAATGCAATTAAGAGGAAGTAACATTTTGTGCCACCAAAAACGTTACTTTTTAAAAGGCTATTACTCCTTTCATATTAAATTTAGGTGTTTTGGTGTATAATACTTTTTTGCTCAGTTTTAAATGAAGAATCACCCTGCAGCATTAAAATTTTATTGGTGCTTTTTTTTGTTCCCCATTCAATCCGTCATCTTCTTCATATTTTTGGATGTAGAATCACCTCTTAAATTTCGGTACGCGAGTTCTGGAACAGGCTGTATATACAAATAAATGTCCAAATAAAAAAGTCCAAACCTATAATCCGAATTTTAAATAATATAAAAAGGACGTTATGAATTTCTATATTTAAAAATTATCGAATGTGCTTACCCACTCAGAAAATAAGGCTTGCTTAGCTTTTACGAAATGGAGAAAAATGAATTTTAAATAAACATACACAAAAAAAAAGGATTTCACTAACCATGGTCTGTTTTTTCAAGCTAGATAGTATATGTTTGTGTGTAGAATATAGTTATGTTTAATAAATAAACTACGCAGTATATTCGCAGATCCAATATTCAAATCTGTTTTGAAAATACTCACTGTGCGATTTTTAATTTACTCTCTTGCTTGAAGAAACAGACCATAACAAAAGTGTCACAAAAATTTTACATTTTTGACATTTTTGAGCCCGTTTTTCTTGATGACGTTTGATGAAGAAAGTCTCCTGCTTACCGTTAATGTAATATTATGACAAAATTTTTCGTGGAGCTGTTTAATTCAACGAACTAATAACTGTTCTTTCTAGAATACGCATACAGTTAAAATAAAGTATCGCCAACATCTCGGTTTGTTTGTAAACAAATAGTAGGTATATTCAAGCCTGGACAATAACAATTACCAGTAACTGGTATTATTGTCTCTGTTAGAACAAAGATGTGCGAGTAAGACAGACGAATGTTTATGTTGCCGACGTTTTTGTCAGTTTTTACGAATGAAATGCATATTCTAGAGAGAAGAGTTATTAGTTCGTTGGTTTAATTGTATGTGGGATATTACCCACCGTGCGCCATTAGCCCGCTTTCTCCTGAATGTAAACTAAATGTAACAAACACATTATTGGTATTAATCGATTGGGGTTTCCCCTGCTTATTCACTAAAAGGAAAAGAATAAAGCACTTTGTAGTAAACTGCATGCGGTTAAAATAACTCTTTATTATGCCCTGATCCATTTTGAAAATAATACATAAATCAAGAATTTGTTCGACTTTCTTATACCTATTTTTGTTTTTTTGCCATTATAAAATTTTTCAAAATTTTGGAAAAGCCTTGTATTGTGCAAAAATTTCAATTTTTTTGTGAATTTTTGCATTTTATGACGTTTCATGTCGATAAAAATAAATTTCGAGTCGAGGTGGTCGGTCGAAAGGTGGGCCGGTCGGTTGGTAGCTCGGTCGGTCGGTCTGTCCTTGAAATCTTGTGAGCACGATAACTTAAGAACGCTTTAAGCTAGAGACTTGAAATTTGACATACAGGTATGTTGCCAAAAGTTCTCGCTGGGGATTATTTTTGGTAAACATTTAGTCCGATCTAATACATTTTTAGAATGTTTGTTTACCTCACACTTATGGTAGAAATTCGTAAATTTTAGTGTCAGGGGCAACTTTGGCGGATTTTTGGCACGGCTAATTTTGATCATTTTGAAATTTGGCACATAATTTTGTATGCTCAAAAGAAAAAAAAATAAGTTTTCAATCTCTTTAAATTTTTCACGTATACAAAAATTACAGTTTTTTACGATTTATGGTAATTTTACGAATTTTAGGGCCCCCATTAGCACCTTAGAGAAGTTTGATCTCTCTCATATCTTCAAAAACCCCTATAAACAAATTTTCACGAAAATATTTAAAATATTTACCCCCTCAACCCCGCGGGGGTGGAATTATAATTTTTTTATTATCAGATTCGATTTCAGCAACATTAAAATTTAAAAAAATTTAAATTTTGATTAAGTTCAAGGCCCCCGTGGAGAATCAAAACGACCTTTTTATATATAAAAAAGAAAACTTTTGGTACATAGTGCTTTATGATTGGACAAAAAAAATTTTTCGCTCCACCCTAATGCACAGGTTTTTAATGAGGTTTTCTCTTGAAAAAGGTTCTAGAAACTTTATTAATGTAAGGGATTCTCATTAAAAACCTTATTTTAGAGATATGTAGCTGCTTTAGTGTCCAACTTAATGGGATTTTGAGTGTAAAATCACCCTTTAAATTTGGTACCTCTATTTATAAAACACCCTGTATATAAAGCTAATATTCACTTGGCTTAAATGATATTCATTTGGGATAAGATATTATTCTTACCTGTGCACAGCTGTGTCCCAAGATGTCACACTTTAATCGTTCAAATTACACTAATTGGACGGTGTTATGCAATAACCGTCTGACCCACATTGTGAGATGGCAGTAAATTGTTGCACTTTTTCCCTAATAACATTTAAAAGTTTTGACTAAAACCTTAAAATTAAGCATTTGTTTTACTTGTTCATACAGCCTGTTCCAGAACTCGCGTACCGAAATTTAAGAGGTGATTCTACATCCAAAAATATGAAAAAAAGTTTCTATAAAGGTTGGTCCGGAAATGAGCCCTAAGGGAGCTACGGCCCTTCGAAGATGACGTATTGAATGGGGAACAAAAAAAAGCACCAATAAAATTTTAATGCTGCAGGGTGATTCTTCATTTAAAACTGAGCAAAAAAGTATTATACACCAAAACACCTAAATTTAATATTAAAGGAGTAATAGCCTTTTAAAAAGTAACGTTTTTGGTGGCACAAAATGTTACTTCCTCTTAATTGCATTTTTTTTTTTAGATAACGGTTGCTCCTACAGTGTTACACTATATAATATTTTATATGTATTTTTATTCTAGAAATCTATATTTTTTACAACAAATCCAAAAAAACCTACCTATAGAAAAGTTTGGGTCAAAAATGTTTTAAGCCTCATATATTTTGTCCGTCTGGGCACGCCTCTGGATAAATTAAAAAAATATATTAACATAAACTTATTGCCCTTATTAATACTAGTATACATGCAAAAGCTCGCCGCTCTAGCTTAAACGGTACCCGAGTTATTAATTAAAAACCTTATTTTTGTTACAATTTTAAAGGGCCCTAGATCCCTTAGGGCTCATTTCCGGACCGACCTTTATAGGAACTTTTTTTATATTTTTGGATCTAGAATCACCTCTTAAATTTTGGCATGCCAGTTATGGATCACCCTGTATATCAGAATATGTACAAAATATTTAATCTTTAATTAATCCATTTAAAAGATATTGGGTAAAATGTTCTGTAACCTACTGTCATTTCACAATGTGCACATTATTGGTATATAGGGGTTTTTGGGGTCCACAAATCTGAATCTGACAATAAAACTTTTCTAATTTTACCCCCTGAGGAGTGGTGGGTGGTTCTCGTGAAAATTGGTATATTGGGCTTTTTGAGGTTCTTGAAAATTGATATATTGAGGTTTTTGAGGATGCTGAAACTGAAACTTAAAATACATTTTTTCCAAATCCACCCCCTGAGGGGCAAGGAGTAGTTTTTGTAAAAATTGGTACTATCATAAAAATCCAGGACATTTAAAGCTCACTTGCCACAAAAGTCAAATGATGACCTAGCTAAGTCACGGATATCTGAAACTAAGTAAAGAAGTCATTTCATTTGATACGTATTTTTTCAAGTGTCAAGATTTGTAACATGATTTAATGGCGATTTCTCCCGTTAAATTAGACAGGGACAAAAGTTCTACCCAAAAAGGATAGAAGACATACATACACTCTCACTTCCACCCAACCAAACAAATTCTGTATTTGTTCTTTGTTGAACAAATACAATATTTACTTGGCCGGGCGAAAAGTGTAACTATATTATTTTTATTAAAAAAATTACTGGCGCCATCTAAATTTTAGTAGAATTATCTTATTCTACAGATTCACTTTAGCTATGTTCGTTCATGCCGCTCAGTGCTACACTTTCCGGCCAACCAAATAAATACTGTATTTGTTGTATGAAAAAAAAATACAGTATTTTTTTGGTTGGCTGGAAAGTGTAGCACAAATAAGATAGAGATAGGGTAGACGTCTTTTGTTTCATAATTCTAGTTGTAGAGAGCTCCATTAAAGAATTCTACACGTCAAAACCAAAATATGTAAGAATGAAGGTTTGGATCGAGCAATAGATTCTACTTCTATTAAATTAGGTACCTTATTGTTTTTCATTAATTTACAATGATAATGTTTATTTCTGTTTTTATTTTTATTATTTTCTAAAATTTTTACAAATAGGCTTATTTTTTTCGAGATAAGCACAAATTTTATATCTATTTAAATCCCTTGACATTGTACATAACCCTATAAATTTTAATGTTAATAAAGCACTTAAAACAGTAAAAATTTTAAAATTTGGTGTGCCTCAAGGTTCTGTGCTGTCCTGGATTTTTTTGATAAACAATAGTATAGTGGACTTTTTAAGGTTACTGAAAGTGAATCTGATAATAATAAAAAATACATTTCACGGAGTGTATTTTTGAATTTAATTTCAAAAAATAATCATATTAAAGATGTTAAAAATGTTCAAGACTTGCACCTTTTTATTTATTTGCTTTGTCAACGTATTCCTAAGCCTCCTCGTAAATGGAAGTGCTTGAGGGAACAAGAGACACAAGCCACATTTATCTTATTTTAAAAAAATCGACTTTAAAGGTTTTGGTGACAACCTGAATCAGGAATTATTTTTTTTTAGATGTTAGTAAATAATTACTGAAATCGTTTATTATAATTATGTGACAGGTAAGGGTCGAAATAATAAAAAAAAGATTTTCCTCCTGAAGACATGAAGCGATAGTGTTTTGTCCTGTTGCCAACCCAAAAAAAAAAGTACAAACCTCTTATAGGCCTATAAGAACACGCAAAATGCATGTGATTATAAGCTTATATTATACTCTTAGAGTCGCAAAATAAAAAAACACTATTATTATTATTATGCTTCTATAGACCTAAATAATTAAAATTAATTATTATTATTATTATTATTTTCTATTTTGAGACTCACATGCATATTGCGTGTTCTTATAGGCCCATAAGAGGTCTGTACTTTTTGTTCTTTTGGGTTGGCAACAGACCTGGCCTATCGTTTGACGTTTTCCGTGCAAATGTCAATGTCGCTTTAAAGTTGAATTTTCTACAAAATTTTGTGTTTAGGTTATTTTTACCATTTTAAAATTGTGCCTTGGTTAATTGCAGTAAAAAAGAGAAGAGATGACTATAAAATATATCAAAATATCATTTGTTCTTAGAATTTTAAACATGGTGTAAACTGTAATGCCAATCCAAAACAAAAATACCTAAATCAGTAATCAATTTAAATGTAAGTTTTTTTAAATTTTAGAGCAAAATAGAAAAAATTGTATAAAGCACTCGTTTCATAATATACTATTAATAATAATAATAATAATTATTATTATTATTATTAATATGACTTTTGTTCCTTATTCTCCCGAGCTCTTCAATTGTTGGAGTCTTATTGATCCGAGGGGGAGTAATTCCCTAAACACACAAACCCTGTTAGAAGTCTTATGTTCGGAGAAGCCTTCGGTTTGTTTCCCCTTTGAAGTGAGAAATTGTAGCTTTATTAAAAATTTACAATACAGTTACATCACTAAAAGCTTGTAAAACTAAAGTGTAATAAAACCTATCAGTTTTACATTTTACAAAAGATTAATGAAACTGCACAGTGGGCTGAGAAAAATAAGATTGACGAAATGCTAAATTTTTGCATACGAGTATTTTTGATACCGCTGATTTTGAATATGACGGTGAAAAAGTTTTAAAAAAATTTCGCGCCATTTCATCCGGTTCATTTTTATTTTTTTTTATTCAAATTTGGTATACAGTCTCTTTCTAGGGATATTAACGTAGACCAATGGTTAAAACACGAAAAATCAAAATGGCGGAGCCAATATGGCGTATCGGTTTTAAGAATGTTGTCATAATTAGGCGAAATTAAGGATATAAAGTAGACCATTGTCATTGATTTTAAGGAAAGGACTAAACTTAAAACACTTAATATGACAAAGGTTATATAAAGGTTAAAATACTGTTTTATATCCATTTTAATTAAAATATTTATTTCAAGGTCGTCAGAAACATGTGAAATTGAACTTTATTGGGCAGGTGTAATATCTTATATTCAGGCCTATTCACACGTACCATTGAAATCTATTCCCTTGCGACCTTCAACTTACTCTGGAAACACTCTGGAAACAGAGTCAGAGTGAAAACATTCTGCTGCCAACGTGTTTCCAGAGTGGTTTTGTGCCATTTTGTCAGAGTTGAATCAGAGTGGTTCCAGGCTTGATTCACAGTAGATCCAAAGTGGGTTTGGACTTTTTTTTTTATCAGAGCGTTTTCGTTTGGACTTGCATGATTACAAAATGTTATTAGAATGTTTCCAGAGTTTTTTCAGCGTGATTGTAAAGTCGCAAGGGTTCAATATTGACAAAAATTACAATCCCATGCAGTTTTAATACATTTGACGTAAATGACCTTGCAATTTTCGTCAATATTGCCACAAATCTCAATCTCAATGGTACATGTGAATAGGCCTGATTAGCCCTAGTGATTTCCTTAATTAAAATAAATTAAATATAAGGTGGTTTTAAGTATGCCAAAAGGTCATTGAAACAGGTTTGGACTTTTTAGGTCTACAAATTTAAATAAAATTGTAAAATCTTAAATTTCAAAAATTGCCTTCATTTGCGAGACTCAATATCGTATACATTTTTATCTTCACTTATAGTAATAATAAACTATATAAGAAATAGTTGCCAATTTTTGCCATTTTTAGGGAAAAAACAAAACTAAAATTTATGTTCGAAATAAAACGCTATAAAAATCATTTAAATAGTCAAATTTTATTAAATAAATAATTATTATTTATAAATTATGTATTTTACCGACTTTCATTAGAACTGTCATCATCATCTTCATCATCAGTATTAATAACAGAATTCGGTTTTGTTAAATTTATAGCATTTTATTTCGAACATAAAACTTAGTTTTGTTTTTCTTTAAATGGCAAAAAATGTCAACTTTTTTATATAGTTTATTATTCTCCCTATTTGGGGGGTAGCCAAAATATGAAATCCCTACAGGCTTTAATAAAGCGAAAAACGGGGTCTGAAGTTTATGAATTTTGGTCAATTTGCGTGACATACTTAGGGTAATTCAGTGAAAGACTTTTAGAAACAATTTTCCTTTCAAAATGTTCAATTTTAAATGAATGGGCCAAACAATTTTTGTTTTTTTGTGGATACGAAACTCAAGATTGAATAATCCGATCGACTCAAAACTTTCAAGCCTACAAGGCTTAATGTAGGCCGCATACACTTCGCCATTAAGCATGTTTTATTCACAAGTACCATTGAAATCTATTCAATATTGACAAAAATTACAATCCCATGCAGTTTTAATACAGTTGACGTAAATGACCTTGCAATTTTCGTCAATATTGCCACAAATCTCAATCTCAATGGTACATGTGAATAGGCCTGATTAGCCCTAGTGATTTCCTTAATTAAAATAAGTTAAATATAAGGTGGTTTTAAGTATGCCAAAAGGTCATTGAAACAGGTTTGGACTTTTTAGGTCTACAAATTTAAATAAAATTGTAAAATCTTAAATTTCAAAAATTGCCTTCATTTGCGAGACTCAATATCGTATACATTTTTATCTTCACTTATAGTAATAATAAACTATATAAGAAATAGTTGCCAATTTTTGCCATTTTTAGGGAAAAAACAAAACTAAAATTTATGTTCGAAATAAAACGCTATAAAAATCATTTAAATAGTCAAATTTTATTAAATAAATAATTATTATTTATAAATTATGTATTTTACCGACTTTCATCAGAACTGTCATCATCATCTTCATCATCAGTATTAATAACAGAATTCGGTTTTGTTAAATTTATAGCATTTTATTTCGAACATAAAACTTAGTTTTGTTTTTCTTTAAATGGCAAAAAATGTCAACTTTTTTATATAGTTTATTATTCTCCCTATTTGGGGGGTAGCCAAAATATGAAATCCCTACAGGCTTTAATAAAGCGAAAAACGGGGTCTGAAGTTTATGAATTTTGGTCAATTTGCGTGACATACTTAGGGTAATTCAGTGAAAGACTTTTAGAAACAATTTTCCTTTCAAAATGTTCAATTTTAAATGAATGCGCCAAACAATTTTTGTTTTTTTGTGGATACGAAACTCAAGATTGAATAATCCGATCGACTCAAAACTTTCAAGCCTACAAGGCTTAATGTAGGCCGCATACACTTCGCCATTAAGCATGTTTTATGTGGTTTATAAGTTTTTCTTCTACACTGATAAAACAGTTTATTGTCTGTACAATATATTTGGTTGGGTATGGCCAATTAAATGTTTTGCTTGTGACAAATACATTTTATTTCTGTCAAATAAACTATTCAGTTTTTTTCTATCTATCGAAATTTATTTTTGTTTTTTAGTTTTTAATTTTTTATAATTTTATATTAAACCGTCTTTTGTTTTAAATTTGTAACTAAAAGAATGTAACATTTGTTTATTTGACTTATTTATTCAAAAGTTATGGAG